>JAYMTF010003243.1:0-15710 GCA_036897485.1 Pelargonium nanum | reverse complement strand
TCAGTATTACAGAAACTCAGCTTAGAGAGGTATGCAAGTAGGTTGTAGAACATACACTTGTTAAGAAATAATTGCTTGTTGATGCATATACACTCATTTTGATTGTCTATCTCAGTTTTAGATAATTATCATTAGGGGAGGATAACAAGCATGCATTCAGAAGAGAACTATCGAAGACTAGAATAGGGATAATATTGTTACTGATGAGTGGATGAAATGTCACAAATGTGACTTTTGCTTCCTGCCACTGACTCACTTGCATTTCTCGCAAGTAAGAAGACAGAAAGTAGAGTCAAAAGTTAATGAAATTTAAAAGCGCTAAAGCAATAAAATTTATTATCAATGGGATATTGCTCTGTGCTCTCATACTGAACAGTAACCTACTCTTAGAAATTTGAAGTTCCAGGTAGGTAATTTCTTAATCGCAATGATTGATGTTTTCATGTAGTTCTATTTGATACGCGCATCCTCTGTGCTGCTCCGTCCAATGCTACTGTAGTTCATCACAAAATCAACACCCCACTTCTTTGGCGGAGTATTTATTTGAGTGGGCGGGGTGGTGGTGGTTTGGTTCCTTGCATTCAAAATAGGATCCTGTCCAAATTTCAATGTTAAGTTATTGAAATTAAGGAGAACAACCTTATATAGGATCCCTGACAGGTTTTCTTCTGGTATGTTCTTGATTGGAATAGTCTCAATTTCAATACAAATGTTGGAGAAATGTAGGAATTTGGTTCAGCCCTTTCTCCAACATTGGCCCACCTCTGGTATTCTTTTAAAGATCCCAAACTTATTACTGTCAGAATCATATTTACATCACATCCATTTCCATCACGTTAGCTGCAAACCATGAGAAGGCCAGTTGTCTCGTGGTTGTGGGGCATATAGCTATACCTACAAATCACCTGAGGATGAGTATGAAATAAATAAAAAAATCTTTCTATTTCTAGTCGTTCATACTTGTGTAATTATTACATAGTTTATTCACACCTAGTGTGCAGCCATCTTATAATCATCTTTTTATTTTTTTTGTTTGAATCATCAGATTTTTGAAGCATTTGGTCCTGTGGAGCTTGTGCAACTGCCCCTAGACCTTGAAACAGGACAGTGCAAAGGTTTCGGGTTTGTTCAAGTAAGTGATAATATCTTGAAGACTCTGTAAAAGGTTGCATCTCTACATTAGGTCATATTATATACTCATATTTTCATCTCTCTTTGGTAGTTCTCTCATCTTGAACATTCTAAAGCTGCTCAAACTCTGAATGGAAAATTGGAGATTGCCGGTCGAGTTGTTAAGGTTTGCTTTTACTCTTTAAAGCTTTGATTATGCATATCATGTATTTCGTTCTTGATGTGTTGATATTATCCATGAATATCCGTATCAGCACCTGCATGTTAGCATAATTGTGACTGTTTGGATATTTTTATACAGGTATCATCTGTCACAGATCATGTTGGAGCACAGGAAAATGGAGCGAAGTCTGCAGACTTTGATGATGATGATGGAGGTGGTTTGGTGAGTAAATTATCTCTTTTCTTTGATAGACAATACAAATTTTTTTTATGATGCAGCTACCTTATTTCATACTCAATTGCAGTGAACCTTGTATACTAGTCTTTAACTCAACCAATCAAGCCCAACACATATTGAAACCTTGTATGCTTCTGCATGTTCTGTGCATATTTGTGTGCCTTATATTAGTTGTTAGATGGTTTATCTTTGAATATACCCTTACTTAACCAGGTGTAGACAGCAAGATAATTTAAAACTTGAACATCAAGGAGTTAGCGGAATCTGCCAATAATTTTCCATTCTTAGGTACAACAAACCAAGCAAATTTCCAAACAATATCTCTTAATCTTTTAAATGATTGATCCATTATTTAGGACAACTTATATTCTTCTCCTCCACTCTATCCTATCTAATGTTTTATTTTCTGCTAAGAAAGTATTCTTGTGTTTTTCCTTACCTTTTTTTTTCCACATTAACTTAGGTGCGCCCTTGCCCCTTTTAGTATCTCATAATTCTCTTGCATTTCCTCACACGGTCTCTAAACTCCCTACACTCCACATGTCCATTTCACCATAAACAAAATTTTCTTATCTATAATTGACGCAACCCCAATAAAATTTGACCAAGGAGAGAACACGATATTTAGATTTTCCTTTATTTTGCCTGTTGCTCAGTTGTACTTAATTTGTGGCTGAAATGTGGCATCTTTTCATGCAGTCCTTAAATGCTCAATCAAGAGCAATGCTCATGCAAAAGCTTGATCGAACTGGTACAGCCACAAGGTCTGTTTTTGCATCCTTTCTTATGGCCAAATAATTACGTCTTGAGCTTAAGCTTCATGTTGACCTTTTAGTAATCTTTGCAGTATTGCAAGGTCTCTTGGGGTACCTATGAATAATGGCTCTATTCCAAATCAACAAACTTTAAGCTTGCCCATTAATGGGCAATCCGCTCTTCCTCTGCCAGGTCTTCCAGCTCAAGTTCTTCCAATACCGGTCTCTGAACCTGTTGGTAATCCCAGCGAGTGTTTATTGTTGAAGAATATGTTTGATCCAGCAACTGAGGTACGTGATTTTCTTGTTTTAATTTGTTAGTTCCTTCTCGCTCATAAATATTGACTAATGAAGTTTTATTGTAGGAGGAGCCTGATTTTGATCTGGATATTAAAGATGATGTTGGAGAAGAATGCTCAAAGTATGGGCGTGTGAAACATATCGCAGTGGACAAGTAAGTATACATTTATATATGCTGTACTCTACTACTTTGTGAATCTCTGCAAGTATATTTTGTGTAGTACATTTGTATTGCATGTCACGCATTGCTCCTTGCAAGAGTTCCAATTGTTTTCCTGAAAGTTGCTGTGTGACATTTACAACTTTAACTGGGTTAAACGTATTTTATTCTCTAACCAAATAGCCTCACTAGATACCTTGTTCTATTTAGTTTTTACTGCTTCTGAATAAATTGTTTGTGTACACAGAGATGCTTTCAAGTTTTTTTTTCTCTATTTGTTGATTGTTGAAAACAATGGACATTGCATCCAGCTAAATGGTAGAAATGTGACAATCAACAACTTCATTAATGATTCGTTAAGTTACTAACATAAACTAGACTTTTTAGTCCTATATATGTTCATAATGCATTGTGTCAATGGATAAATCCATTAATCTGCTTATTATATTATGTACTTTGATCCTATAAGGTTCAAATGATTCAAACTCCATTATTATTACTGTTTATAGTTTGTGAATTTAATTTCTGATCAAATAGTTTCTGATTCAAACTGCCATATATGTTCATTGTTATTATAATTAATTATTCATTCTCCACATATGTTTCTTGGTTTGCCGTCTGTGGTGAACAGAAACAGTGCTGGTTTTGTATATGTGCGGTTTGATACCGTGGAAGCAGCAATGGGTGCTCAACGTGCAATGCATATGAGATGGTTTGCACGACGGTTGATTTCAGCCCTGTTTATGGTATGTACCTCCTTTTTCATGCTTGTTCAGGCACTTCCATATTTCTATTGCGCATGCGAGTTTTATAAATTTGTTCGGTCATTATATTTTCTACCTAGAGTTTGAATCCCTTGGCAAGATCGGGACCAGGGAGGTCAAACTAAGGTTGCGTTTGGAGTTTGGATAAGAATTTTTGTTCGAGAATCGGAATCTCATGTTTGCATTAGGAATTTTTGGTCACGAGAATGGAATCCTCCTTCCCATTCCCATTTTTCAATCCAAACGCTATCTAACTGCCCAACTTTTTTGTTTGTTGCAGCAACCGCATGATTATGAAGCCAAGTTTAATGGAGCAGCTTGAAGAAAGTGTTCCTTATGTAAGATATTTTTGGACGTATCTTTAGTCAAATTGTTTATTTGTTTTTTCCGGTTAAATTCATTCACAATATGTACGATAACAATGACCATTTCCCAATGTTGCGAATATGTAATTGTATTCTCATAAATCAAAACTCTAATTTGTTGACGCTCGACTTCAGTATGTTATTCAGTTGCCGTCCACTTGAACCCGTACAATTGTCACATTCTTCGATATGAGATTCCAGAGAGCGGAGAAAGATTGTTGGGATTTTCAGGGGTTTTTCGCCTTTTGTGAATGTTTCGGTTTAATCTTGTGTCCAGCCTAAATAAATATGAAACTGATTTAAATGATTTATGAGAGATCCAAATATATTATTATTTTTTTCTTGTTGTTTTGATTATTTGACCAAACAAAAACGAAGACTGCCAGCATCATTTTATGTACACAGATTTATTGCATGGAAATAACAAGAGCAATTGATACTATCTAAAAACAAATATAAATTTGTGACCTGAACAGAATTTCAAACCTGAAATCTCGAGGGATCAAATATTCTACGCCACTTGCTTAAGTATGAAATTTCATGTTATAAACCTATCTAGTATTGTTCAATGAGCGCCATATTATCATATATATGCGGGATGCTAATGAACATTTCGAGCTAGGGAGAATGCCTCCGGTTGGTCTCCAAAATGCTCCAGCGGAACGTCCAAATGAATTTTTGGCTGCAAATCGCCGATTGCAGCTCACCACACTCTTACCTTCGCGCGCCCTAGTGTCTCCTCGGACGTCACGCACTGCATCGCCTGCCATGGCCGCGGCGTAGAGTTGTAGACCCACAACCATCTCACGCGGCTCTCGCGAGAATCATACTAAGTCTATTCATCGCTTCATCTTCAAGTACATCCTTAACCGTGAAAGCCCAAACTCAGAAAGACCACCCCTGAAGGGACCTTGCCTTCAGAACCCAAATTTGTTCTTGGAGAGCTACAAAGTAACACATGCACTAGGCGTCTAGAAGCGTTTTCGGGGCCTCTAACACCTCGAGAACCACTTTACCTGAAGTGATAGTCGCTTCTCAAAACTCCATTCCACTCCACGACACTTGGAGGCCACATAGAGGTTTCGAGACTCCCTCAACACTCATGGGAGGGGTAACTTCGAGGTTAGAACTCAATCTCACAATGGACCCCAAAGTGGACCACATATTACAAAGAATTAATCATACTCTGCAAACACTATAATTTTATGTGAATAGTAATCAATGATCAAAACGATAATATTTATGTGAATTATAATTTTTCGGTCAGAAAAAAATACTTCGAAATGAGAATCTAATTCCCATTCTCATTCCAATTTCGCCAATGCGAACCCTATCTTAATTGAAATTCGAGACATTTTTACAAGTTATTTCTCTCTAAACTAAAAATTAAAAATGCATATCAGTATATCACAGTTTGTTGATCACCTGCAGATTCTTGCAGTATCTTCTTCATGAGTTGCTGTCACCACCAACATCAATGGCTGCTTTGTCACTCTATATATATCAACCAAAGACCTATACTTCCGTTTCTTCTTCCTGTTGGTTTCTTGTTCTTGATCTTCTTCTTCTCCGAAAATTTCCTTGATCTTCGCAGAAGTTATTTCGGTTTGATCTTGATCAACAGTTTCTTGATTCTTGTTCTTGTTCTTGTTCTTGATGTTCTTGATATTATTGTTGCTACCCTCATCGCTTAGCTGCATGAGCTGTTGAGCTGCAACTAATTTTGAGCTGAATTCTTCTTCCATTGCTTCGACTCGATTAAGATTCGAACTGTGAGATTCAGATTCTGTGTTTATATATATATATATTGTTTTGTGGTCTAAGTTGATGACGAGTTTCGTTTAGATTTGAGAGAAACTGCCGAGTCAGTGCTATGAAGATGGCTTGTACCTCTCCATATATTCTATGGAGAAATGTGAATGTTTTGTATTTGAATATGGAAAAAAATATCAATGTCATATGGGCCACCAAGTTGACCCAAGTTGAATGATTTTGGATAGGACCGCACAAAATTGGTAGTAGATTGATTCAACAAATATTGTTGAATTCCCAAATAGAAAAGGATTGATTGTTCGTGTATTGTGTGAAAAATAGATTAAATTGAACTCAATGAAAATTATTGGTTGACTTTTACGTATTTAACGATGCAAGTTACAAGTGATAAATTTGGACATATATTATTTATATGGTAATAAAAAATCTGAGCAATATTTATTTTTTGCAAGGTTAAGTCAAACCCAATGAAAAGGCGACGCAGGTTAAATTTTCAGTCAAACAGTAAAGCAACCTACCCATTGTATCTTGCTCTAAATATCTAAAACATTAATTTCTTCGGCGTCTTCATCAGCCACCTTTACCAAGTACAATTTTTCAATTTGTGTCTAACACATTTTTCCCGATTAGAATTTACAGTGGACCATATTGCTCGGCGTGGTTGCGCCTAAACTTTATCTTATTTATGCTAAACCGACATGATCACGAGGTTAAAACTTTCTTTAGTTGTCAAACCACAACGTCTTCTGATCAAAAGAAAAGGAGAACGTTTGCGTATGTTTCATGCAATAAATACGTATGCATTTGATTTGAGGATTGGCCCATGATGAAATAGTCAAACTTGGGACAAAAATTTGAGATCAAGTTTTACTTAATTTAGTTCTTCAATGGTAATACAAGAAAGCTTGACTACAAAATTTGGTCATGAAGGAAAAATTATGGGCAAGTCAATAAAAGAGAATATTGACTTGATTAACCTAATAGGAAAAAGAAATATGAGTATTCTTTCTTTCTTTCACAACAAGTATTGCTATGTTTGGGTTTTCAATATAGACAAGTAAACAATTCCCTCTTTTGGCTTTGAGTTAAATTTTTATTTAATCTTGTATTGTTCATAAATTTAAAAGACTCCTATAAATTGGTTATAGATTGTTTTTATTGGAAAAAGCTCTACACATAAGAAACTATGGTTTCTTCAAAATTTAAGACGATAATTTTGACAGTAAAGATCCGTTTCACCATACCCAACGCGCCTAAACTGCATGACCTAACAAGGCTTCAAAACACTTCAACACAAATTATCAGTTAGGAAATGAAAAGGTGACTACTTTGTTATGCATATAAACTAACCATACCAAAACTTAATCTAACAAATGAAAGAATGTGCTGCTCTATTATTTTCCTATTTTATAAAATGAAAACAAAGAAAAAGAAATGGTACAACCTCTTCCGAAGATGTAAAATAAAACCTAACAAAACACCCCTACCCCTCACTCACTATTAGCTACAAAAAAGGTAAACCGCAAGCAACGTATCATCATCGCTGCAAACGATTCACAACTTGAAACGGAGATAATGCCCATACCATAAAATTCAGCAAACTTCACCAACATAACTAGCAGAGCAGGCATCCACATATGACCTATTACATCATCGCCCTTCCGCATCAGGCCACTGCTACTAGGACCTGCCCACCCGCTCTGTAATTGTTGCGCCCACGCCCACGTCCCCTTCCCCTTCCACGACCACGCCCTGCAAAACCTACACGTGACATTTACTATCAGTACATGAAAAAATTAATGAAGATGAGTGTTTTAGCTTTGCTCCAAGATCACTTAGCAAAACCTACCACGGTCTTGGGCAGGTGGTGCCTCTGTCTCGCCGTAGTCATAGTATCCGCCTGATTGACCACCAAATCCTCTTCCACGTCCCCGGATACCACGACCTCTTGCACGGCCTCGGCCTCTGCCACCATATCCACGACCCCCGTCTCCGTTATAATCCCCTCCCCCATTGTAATTTCCTATATGTACATAAGATGCAGCGAGCAATCAACTACAGATAATTGATGCTTTGTTACAGTTAATCGGAACTCAACATTTAAGGGGAAAAAACTATTGCATGCAATGGTTGAACTAAATCAAAACACCAATCTTAAAGCCAAAATCTTATTTCTGATAACATCTATTCTTCTTCAAAGTTAAACTAAGAACAATTCCTTAATTCGAAAAAGCTGTGAAGCAATCTAAACAAGTATCAATTGAACAGTGTTTTGTAACAAGTAGTAGAGTCATTAGTAGTAATACCTCTGCCTCTACCCCTTCCTCGACCACCACGTCCCCTCCCTCGAATCCTTGGGGAGCCCTCTGCACCACATAAACAAGAGAATATAAATTATTCAATATATAGTGGTAGAAAAAAGTATTTTATCAAGAAGGCAGTTTATATGAACATGCCTCTACTAGATAAAGTTTTTATTCTTTTTGTTTTTTAATAGTTTAAACTATATCTAGTCTGAACAATATGTATAATACTTTTCATATTAAATACTGACATGTTATGTTCTACATAATGACATAAATCATTATCACAAACAATTGTTATTGAACATAAGGGAACTGTAAACATGATGAAAAAAACTATCACATCACCTCCTTCATCTTCAAATTCATTGAGTGGTCTCACTTGATCAACTGGAAGAGGAGGTTGGTATCTACATTACAGATGACAATACAATTAGGGGAAATCAATGACAATACACAATAGAAGGGCCATCACTTGATAGTTGATACTTAACCGCAACAAGCTTTATTAATGTTTGGCATGATGAGGAGAAAAATTCAACAGCTATTGTATGCCTAATTTTGTAGACACAATACATTGATATTAAAGGAAAGAATGACAACAGATACACTTTTGTGTGTGTGTGTGTGGTTAAAATCAGCAAATGAAAGGCAATAATCATCCATGTCCACGCAGTATGTACCAATTAGAGAAACAGTAAAAAGAACAAGTTACTAATACATCAAGCCACATTACTACGTCTAGAAAGAACAATGTTGTCATGATATTCAGCAGAAATTCAATCCTACCCAGTAGATGATACATCCAGCTCCTTCTTCGACAAAGTGATTGTTATCATCGAGACATGGCGAGTAGTCTCTAGACTGCAACAGAAGATGAGTCAAGTCATTATGCAAATATGAAAACAATGAGAGGATTAAAGAAGAAAGTCGACGTTGCATACGGGAGAAGGCCTTCTTCTAGTGGCTCCCACATATCAGTTATATCAGTAGATCCAACTGAAGTGTTCTGATGGAGACCCACAATCCTTCTCTGGAGAGGGTAAAAAGTTTAGATAAAGAAGAACAAAATCTTTCTTTATGTTCTACTAGACAAGTAAGTATTGACTATTGAGACAAGAAACCATCAGCAACAATCTCACCTTAATTAATTCAGCAATCATCACAGTTTTACTAATAGCTCTTCCCATTGCTTTAAGAACAATTTCATTGGAACCTTTCTCCTGCACAAGATACATGCATAGCTAAGACATAGCAGACACAAAAATTCAGGAGAGGGGAGGGGAACACCAAATAAATTTGTCATAAAAATATTTGACAAATGTGATTTCACCCAAACAGGGCATGGACAATGGGTACCAGAACTCAAAAAAAAAAAAGAAAAAAGATTTCTTAAGATAACCCACAAGCAACATCTACATCAATTTAAAATGTGATAGAACAATCTTATTTCCTTAACTTTTTTTCCATTGTTTCAGAATAACTCATTTGGTAAATGATTAAACATTCATTTGAAATAAATACATTTTTTTCTTTTTAGGAAAACAAAATTGTTTTGAGTTTTTGGAATAATAATTCATCAAGGATCATTGAAATGCTCTTAGAAGAAGATATAATAGTCCAAAATGGATAAATCCATCCAGAATTGCTATCTGCAGTTACTTTTATCCAAATTCAATAAATAACAAAACAACACATCAGCCAATACAAAATTAAACAAAACCTGGAGGAGAGTTGTAGCATAGGTAATGTAGTTTCTCATCCTGCCTTGAGTAGTTATGCGAATTTCGTTCTCGTTTATAGGCGTCTCAGCCTTTGGCTTCTCCACTCTCTGGTACCTATCCATCTGCTTCACCTAAAACATCAAAACTTGACTAAAATCAGCACAATTCTTAGAACTAACATAAATACAAAAAGTCAAATCATCCATGCAAATAGATCTCAACTCTATTTCCAACAATTACAACCAAACACTGACACTACCACATCTCGTGCAGTCGACATGCAGAGATGTTACTGCTAAACAGTACACGAAAACCGAACCGAACACAAACTGTCACACAGCAAATCAGTTACAGGACGAAGAAAACATAAAATTCTAGTCAATCGCTGCAATTTCACAACAAAAACTCGTTTCCAGATACAATTCGAAGAACAAATCATACAATTATAAAAAAAAAAAAACAGAAACAGAGTTCGGTTATAGTAAAACAATCAGAAGCAAGCAGAAAAGCAGATGATACAATGAAGAATTGGAGCAGAAATAGAGAAAACGAAGAAGAAAGAGAAGCTTACAGAAAATGAGAGAATCCGATAGAGAGGAGAGGGTTAGGGTTTGGGAGTAGGGATGTGTTTGTCTCAGTCAGTGCGAGAGTGAGTGAGAGAGAGAGTGTCTAATTGTGTATGCTTCTCTGTTGTTTACAGATTCTGAAATTGCGCATCACAGAGAGAGAGTAGGGCTTTTTGTTCCGGTTCTTCCGCCGATTGGGCCGCCTCCTCGGACTTGTATCTGTGGCCTGTGGGTTGGCCCATTTCTAGTTTGGGCTTTTTATGAATTCACAATTGGGCTAAGCCCAATTACTCCAACCAGCCCATGCATTATCTAGTGATGGGATTAGAATTTTTTATTCCGATTAAGAGATTAACCCATACTTCTTGGGATAATTACAGATGACTACCATGTAATTGACACATACCTTCTACTTTTTGTCACTCTTTTCGTCCATTAAATTGGCAGTTAACACGCACAACGACCAAAATACCATTTGTCCATTTTGACTATTAACTACCATGTGCTTTCATATTTGCGTCAAATGTTATGGTTTATGGTAGATTTGTGTTGGTTGAGCAAATTTTGAGTTTGTGTTGTATTTGTTAGAGTTAGGGATGGTTGAACAAAAATAAGTGAAGCTTTCAGCTACCATTTGAATTTTTCGGCGAAACTTTGAATTTTATAGTGAACATTCATTAACATTTTTTTACCAATGAAGAAGGGTAAAATTGCCATTTCATTTTTTTTAAGTCATATGTTGTACACATGATGAGAGAGTCCATTAAAGTTAACTGACATAATGAATGGATGAAAGTACATAGTTACGGCAAAAAGTATAGTGTAGTCAATTGTAAAAAGTGTCTAATATGATCAATTGTTTCATTAAAAATGATGACAATGCAAAATATAATATTAAATAACTAAACAAATTTTTTTTTTTAGAATACTAAACAATTGTTAACATGAGTCACTTGTCAAAATACGGGAAGTTAAGATTAATAAAAACATATCATCATTCATCTTGTGACACACAACACTTAAATATTATTTTAAATTAAATAGATGTCATTTAAAGTGACGTTCGTTTAATGTAGTTTTTAACTTAATTACAATAGTTAAACCCTCTTTCCTAAGAGTTAAATAAATCCAAATTCTAAGGAATTGAAATAAAATGGTAGATGTGTTATTTCAATTCCTTAGAATTTGGAATTATTTAACTCATTTGAGGAAAGATAATACTTTTTTAATCCCAAATATGCTCTCCTGAAAAAATTAAACGAGCGCAATAATTACAATTTAAAAAATACCCAATATGTCCTACTTTCTCAGAATTTCAAATAAAAATTGTTAAACGAACGCTACCTAAGTGATCATTATTTGAATAATTACATGTAAATCATGAAAAATGACGAGACTTAAATTTAGATACAATGAGATAGATATAAATAATAAAACCTGATGATAAGGTTGCTATTAATTACATTACCCCAAAATCAATACTTTTTCTTATAAGTCCAAAGCAGAGACCTATACTTTGTAATTCATGTATGTCAAAATCAGAGCGTTTGAGATACACAAAATTAATAAGCATGATAATTATTTTGGAACGAAAAAAGTAACCTATATGTAGCCAATTCGGGTCTTACAACCATTTGCTAGAAATATTGTGAAGAACAATACTACCAATGAGCATAGATGGTATTTGGCCAAGCTAAAGGACTCTGATCACTATACCGTCTAATTTTGTTTTCAGAAATAGCCAACATTCTTTAGAGCCGCCGTTGCTGTCTTCGGGATTTCATCACCCTGTCCAAGAAAAATAATGCGGCCTGGGATTGGCCATATAATACAAACAATAAACCGGTTAGAAAGAAACTTGCCCTAAATCATTCAAAGGCACAGAATAAGGTCAGGAACAGAGCAAGACAAATATGCCATAACATATCAAAGTTTCAAGTTTTAGTAATGGGCATACCCTCTCGACGAATTGCAACCTCTCTTATTTGTCGAGTAAGACCAGTCATCTGATCAGTGAAAACTCTGGTCTCCAAATTCCCCTCCACGTACACATTTAAACTACAATAAACAATGTCAAATGTTACTTTACACGGGACACAGAACTGTTTGAATATCATCACGAGGAAATGCTACAAAAATGAGCAGCAACATAGTGTCAAAATAGTTTTTACCATCAACAGAGTATAGTCCAATTTGCCTGAAATTAGCAAATCTAAAGCACACAAATATTTTGGTTCAATCATCATGTCAAAACTCGTAAAATATTGACCTTAGACATCAAAGCATTTAATGGACTGTTCATTTTAATATCCAAGTCCACCACACTAAAAAGAACTGGGAGTATCTTTATATAATTGGCAAGAAATTGCATTTTGGTAAACTTCACGGCCAAAATCTTTCATACACTACTCTTGGTTGATCCACGTATTTTGCAATTTCCATTTCAAGTATCAGGTGAACGTATATTAATAATCATTTCAACAAATATCTATCTGAATAAATAATAAAAGCATTTTCCGTTGTTTATTCTTTTCTATAAGCAAGCGTACCAACCAAGGCTTGAACCTGAGACCTCTGGCCGCTGTTTATTCATTTTAGTGCAGATGTGCAACATGTAATAAAAACCAATGTGAATACTACTCGATCTAAAACAAATAATACTACAAAACATAGTTCAGAAACTAGCAAGGACTTAAAAGAAAGGGTATATTAAGGGGGGAAAAGATAGGGAAAAGAAATTTAAGTATAGAGCAAACAAAAGGTTTTAAGCACGCTAATAAACATATTATATTCATTATGCACCAGAGAACCAAAAAATATGTCATCTTCAGGGGACATCACACCCACAGGGCTAGTGCAAGGTGATTGTAGCGGTTCAATTGTATTATATAACATTGAATGTTTAGCTCCAAAGAGGCTGTAAAACCATAAGACAGCTTAATGGAGATGATAATGCTTACGTGAGTTTGTGCTTACACTATGGATGATAAGATCAATGACACTATTCGTGGAACAGTTGTGATAGCATTAATTGAAGACAAAATGTGAAAAAACCATTAAGGTGGTTAGACACGTAGAGCACATAGAAATTAGTGACCCTATGAGGGCAGGTTAGAGAAATTTTAAAAGAGATAGAGGTGAGCCTATGTTAACATAGAAAGAAGTAGTGAGGAAAGACATGATAACACTTTGTTTAACAAAGCCAAAGGAGATAGCATTAGACAATGAAATGGAGAAGGAGAATACGAGAAGATGATACTAAAGAGCATGCTAAAGGACTCATGATGTAAACAACGATGATTTTTCTTTAAAGGCTTGGTTGGTGTCGTTTTTGACATATTGTTATGTCACATACATACATAAGAATGTACTCTAGGTAGTTAGTATGGGATCCCTAAGAAAGAAGATCCTGGCTTCACCCTTGGAATGTACCAAAATGACGAAATCCAACTATCACTCCATCAACTGAAAAGAATGATAGCCTAACTCCTCATATTTATATTTATATTTGAGATCAATGGCAGAGTCTTAAAAGTGATTAAACAAGAAAAAAAAAAATTGCACAACAGCATTAGAAACAGCCACCAGTCTCTCTACTAGAAACAAACTCATAAAAATTCTGAACCCTCCAAAATTCTTTAATTTTTCTCTCAACTTCAACCAGATCTTCACGGATACATGAATTGGGGAACAAAACTAATTCCACATAGTACTTTCCTTCTATTATTCTACTAGACTACTCCAATGTTTCATTGCTATTGCAGCAAAAGATCAATTACTGTCATTTACCAAACAGTTGAGAACTGACTACTCCTGACAGCAATAAGAGGCCTTTAAGGACTCATATCATATGTGTGCAGTGCAATAATAGTATAACAGCATATACATGCATGCGACGAGTATTATTACCCAAAGACAGATCAATAGAAGTGTAAGCAGAAATCCTCACCCGGGATAAATATGCTTCATTGCAGTATCTACCATATCCTCTTGATAAAGGCAGACACGGTGCCACTGAACATTGTTGTCGTTGCCATTCTTCATGCGGTTCTCATAGTAATGATTTCCACCAGTCCCCACAGGGAAAATTAAAAACTTCCTTCCACTCCTCATTTTCAGGAAGGGTCGTAGTCCCACTTGACCAACCAATATTGCCTAAAACCACATATTAATACAACAATATCGTAAAATACATGGGAATTTGGTACATGTAAATTTCAAGCACCCATAAATATATGCAAGTCCACCCACTATTTTTTCCAGTTTTGCCACTGTTTTTGCACCAATAAATGTTTGGAATCTCACCGAAAATTGCATACGAGTGAGTTTACATGTAGCTTACATACACCATTACCACATGTGCCAGCACCTTCCCATAATACAAAAAGATCATTTGACTTGACATAGGAGTAAAAATTCTAAATAGTGATAATTAGAGCTGACAATTAGTGTCGTAACACAACACACGACACAAAATTAGCGTGTTTGGGCTCACATTTTGTATTCACACACGGTTAATTAGTCAAGTTGTCCCAGACATGACACTTACCTACTTAAGCCTGCTCAAGAGTATAATTGTAAATTAATTCTAATAATGTGTCAAAATGTGTTGGGTCGCTTTAGTGTCAACACGGCTCATCTAGTTTCCGTGTTAAACTCATGTTCGTGTTGAGTCGTGATGCGCCACAAACAACCTTCAGCGCAACACACAAATTGCCAATAATTCAATGAAAAGATTGTAAAAATAAAATAGGAATGGTGTGGAGTTATGGATGTACCCTGAAAATGCCAGTTTCGATGCCATTCTCAAGCAATTCCTCTCTCCAAGGGGAATGGTGACTCTGGTAGCGCGGGACTGGTGGTGAAGATGGCGGAGATCGGGAGGATGGCGAGTCGAATTCGGGAGCGGAATCGTGAAATTCGGGGAAGGAGGTGGTGCTGAAGGGCATGAGCTGGGAGGTGGTGGTTTTGGAGAGAACTGAGCGACAGATTCTTCTCGAGATGGTAGAGATTGAGGTCGCCATTTTCAGTTCGTTTGTGGCAAAATGAGACTCTCTGGAGCTTCTTTGCTATTGCTTAAACCCTAGTCGCGGATCTGTTTTGCTTGGGCTTAAACCCTAGTCACAGATTTTTGTAAGATTTGAACCCAGCCTGAGTGTCTGACTCGATGGGTATACCGACCACAGGTTTAAGCGGGCAGGTCAAAACAAATTCATGTTTTTATCGAACTATTTTGGTAAAAGATTCAATTTCGTCCCCGAAATTTGATGTTTTGATTCAATTTGGTTCTTGAACATTTTTAACCGAAAATGGTCCCTAAACTTTGGTGTTTTAACCCAATTTGGTCTTTGAACTTTGTTTTGACCCAAAATGGTACTTGAACTTTCAAATATTGAACCAATTTAGTCCTTCAACTTTTGATATAAGCTCTTAGGACAAAGACCATTTTGGGTCATTATGTGAAAGTTC
>JAYMTF010003242.1:0-15711 GCA_036897485.1 Pelargonium nanum | reverse complement strand
ATAGTTGGAGTATCATTCATGATTTAAAAAATAGTAGGAGGATCAATTATGATATGAGTGTCTAGTTGGAGGATCAATGATAACTTTAACCCTAATTATTATCTTAATTTTAAGAATGAACTAGTAGTACAAGAGAAACAGTGATTAGATATAAAAAAAATTGCCGTTATCACTGAAATTCTATCGCTGATTATAGTTGGCGACGAATTATCATCCGTCGCAATATGACACGTTGTGATGGTCGGCGACGGAATTCCGTCGGTAATATAAAACTATAAATTAAGTCAACATTGAAATTGTTTCTATCTATCTAATACATAAAATATAAAACTATATTTACAAGTGTGAGTTGATATATAACATGACATGTTGTGACAAGAAACTTACAAAGCTAAGACTATATATGTATAGTAGTTGTGTCATTGTGTGTAGGTGAGGGCGTGGTGTGTGCCCTAAGTGCCAAGCTATCCATAAGAAAACAACTATGGAAAAAAGAAAGTCCAAATGATGGCCAACATAAGGTTCCATTTAGAGGAGACATTTGCCAAACTATTTCAATTCTTTATTTCCTTATGTTTAATAAAATATGGTGTTAATGTTACAACCACCTAAAAAAGATTAGACAACGCAACGTAATCTCAATAATATTGTCTGAGGACCCCAAAAGAGTACCCATCTTTTAGCAATATTATTTTTATTTGTTAGTGTTTTCTTTTTTGCAAAATTATTGTAATTATGATTTGCTAGTGGATCATCAATATTTCACAGTTATATGTTGAGAATATAAAATATGATATATTTCCATTGGATAGGTTTGATGTCCTTTAATTATTATATACTGTTCATAATGAGTTCGAAATGGGCCTGCTGATGTAGGCTTATTGTTTAAGTTGAATTGTGTTGGCCCAATATATTATTTACACATTTGATCTTTCTTATGGGCCATTGTATTATTAGATGAAGAACAGAATTTTCAAGGAGTAAAAATTGGACAAGATTATAACAGCATGAGCCTGAGAAGTGCTGGCATGTGATTACATAAAATCGACAGTAATAAACAAAGGCAATGACAAGGCCAGGAGCTTCGACAAGGTCTCGGCGATGATCCCCTCGTGCAACTCGCTCGGAGGCAGCAGGGATCTCAGTGGCGGCTTCTCGGGTTTCCATTAAGATATGGCGGCAGAGGTGGTGAGAAGAGGGGACATCCGTTGTTCCATCCGTCGATGCAGGGACTTGGGCACGATCAAGGGGGTGGCTTGGGATATGGGTCGGTCTCGGTTTCTAGTGTGAGCTCTTCTTGGTCGATCTCGATTTTGTGTATAGTGTTGATCGAATTGATGATGTGAACAATTTTTGAATTGTGGTTGTGCGCCCTGTGCTGATTACCAAAAAAGTACTTTATCTACAGAAAGCGTCACTGTTCGTACATGTGTACAGCGACGGGAAGAGAGTGGAGACGGAGAAAGCAATGGAGGAGGAATGACGGCGGTGAAAACGAAATGGGAGCGAGGAGAGCCTCCGTCGCAATAGGGATTGATTTTTGTGGAGGAGCTCAAGGATAAGGAGAAGGAGGAAGTGGAGAAAGAGAAGACGACCAAGGCGTGGGGAATGGTGGTGGTGGTGCAAGATAGATCCGGTGATTGTCCGCCGTCATGTTACCTGTTGAAGACCTGTTGTAGAGGAAAAAGGAGGAAGGTAAGACCAAAATGGTGCGTTTCAAATAGTTAGGGTCTCGAGTGTGACGTGTCATTTGGCACCTGATGTGGCGGCTTGTGTTGTAGACACATGTGACTTGGCGGTAAATAACCTAATATAGTAGGTTAATAGGGATAAATTCAAACAAAATGAAAATTTTAAGAGTCAAAACCATGCGCGAAACAAGACAGGGGCTAAAACAATAAAATATGTCAGTCCAGGGGAGGCAAAACTAATCAACCCTTTTGATTTGACAATTTTTTCCAAGTCTAAATCAAGGGAACAATGCGACGTTGTTTAGTCTTCTTTTCCAAATGTCAAGGTTTCTAACTTAGTCAAATTTGAGTCAAGTTTGGTCGTCGAATCTCTTGCAGGTGGTCACTATGCTCCAAGTCCTGCTGGTAGCCTGCGCAGGTAGCACACCGTTAAGCAGAGCCCCGGATGTGTTTCAGGGGAACTGCCTCTGGCGTGAGAATAGATCTCCAAATAAACATATTTATGATATGAAAATGAGAATACAATCTTCGTAGTTCGTTCAAATGATAAAGAACGCACGAAAATTGCAACGAACACGCGAAAAACACAAAGAACACTTTGAGAGAGTTTTTGGGTTCTTGCTAATGTGTGCTCAAATGATAAAGTGACTGACTTCTTTTTTTAGGGATTGGGGATCCTTTTATAGCCCTCAAGCTTACATGACACCTGGCGACCTCTAGTTGGTCGACGTCGAGCGGTGGCCTGCGGGCACTCTAGTCTATTCTCATTTTATTAGCCTGTTGGATCTTCACACCAGTAGGGTAGGTGGTCTTGGTGGCGAGGCTCCCTAGTTGGGTGAAGGTGAGGCTCCCTCACTTGGTGGAGGCGAGCCTCCTGGGAGGTGATAATCTCTTCCTTGGTAAGCATGACTTATCGCTCCTCAGAGCTAGTGCAATGATCCATGTGAGTTAGATCACTCTTGGATGAAGGGGAGATTCGGCTCATGGATGACAATACTATCGGGCGGTGGAGCTCATAGATGATGAAGCTCATTGGTTTCGAACGTGCATGTGCGAGCGGAAACAGGAGGATGCGAACAGACGCTCAAGTGCGGACGGTCGTGCGTGTGCAGACAGATGCACAAGTGCGGATGTACAGGAGATGGCACACAAATGAACGATGGTGCGGATGAGCGTGTCGTGTGCAGAAGCTCGAGGATGCAGACGAACATGTGTGCATGGGCGGAAGCTCGAGGATGCGGATAGACGCGTTAAGGCATGGAGTGTCATGCGAGGAACGTCCCGCAAGCCCCGTCCAACATCCCGCGATGAGCGTCCCGCGTAAGTCGATCCATGAGAGACGAGCCGTGAGGAGCGATGGCCAATTGCCCCCGATCGGTTGGCACGGAGTGGTCACATGCGGATGATCGTTGGTGTGGTCAAGAGCGTTTTGTAAGAGGAGTTTTGAGTTTTTATGGGAAAAGTGTTTCACAATATCATGGAAGATCTATGGTTTATGGACGAGGTCGCCCATGGCTCGGGGTGGCCTTCTCATGGTCCATCCTCTTTTCTGGAATCTTACTATGATCCGATTTACTTTCTCCCCGGTCTGCTTTGGGTCTTTGAACCTTCCTTAGGCTAACGTTGACCTTCTTTGACCGTTTGAGCGAGCCACGTGTCACTCGGTCGTTGGTCTATTTTATTCTAGATTTTTTATGGCGAGTCACCTTTTATTTTTCAAAAATATGAATTTGTATTGTTGAGTAGTCTTTTAATTTCTATATAGTGAAAGAAAAAGGTCGGAATTATAGTGTAATACATTAATTTAATGCAAATCATTTAATTCGGTTGTAGCAAGAAGTTGTTGCTATTTTGAAACTATGTTTGTTGAACCTCAATTAATCATCAAAGATAAAACAATAGATGATTGGTATATATTGATGTATAATTATAAGGTGGAAAATTTCAAACCCAAAAATAGGATGGCCATACCACAAAAAATCTTGCTTCTTTTGTTTTTTTATTTTATTTTTGGGTACAAATTGTCTAAAGTCAACGTGAATGTTATGTCATAATAATTTCAAGCAAACTTCATATGATGTGTATAAACCTCTCTCAACAATCAAGTAGATCTAATATGAAACACATAAAATGACACGAGAACCACCTTTTATTCTTCAATATGTAGAACAACTCAATAATTCTGATTTGTAGAACAATCATTTTGCATTTCAAATATTGAATGAGGCCCATTTTAAAAGCTCAGAGTAGCCCATTCTAAAACTTGGGCCCTGGCCTACTAAGTTAAAGACTTATAATTAGTCTCCAATTGAAAATATTTATCACAATCTCTTTCCATTCTCAAGTCATAGTTATATAATGTCACATGTCAAATTATGTGCATTAGGATAATCCACACCTCCCTCTACACACACCTAGAAACAAAAAATAAAAAAAATTGTTTGGATAAGAAAAACTAAAAAGAGTACAAATTTATGAAATGATGACTTTAAAATAATCAGTACTTTTATTGTTAACTAATCAACAATATGTTGAGTTAAGTAATTCAAACATTTCGGATTTTCTTTAAGGTTTCGAATTCGAGTTTCCATGCTGACGGTATGGAATGATATAAAAAGAATGTTAAGTCGACTTTAGTTAAAATCAACTTGACAATAGTAATTTTTAAAAAATATATCAGAAAATTCATATTGAATCTTCTTTTGACATTGAATATTTGAGTTTCTCAAATAATATTGGCTCTCAATCACCAAAGAAATTTTCTCTTGAGAGATTATATTAAGTTCCTACTCTTCATTTTACTTTCCAAACCACATTATAATTAATTAGGGTTGTTTTGACTTTTCCCAAACCTCCTTTTATATATACTGAAAAAAGAGTATAGTCATGAAAATACCTTCTAAATTAATCCTCAAAAATTAAAATAAACCATGATCCTTATTCAAGAAAGGAAATTAATCTCAAATAAATTGGGTGGCCTAGCTTCAAGGAAACTCGCAACCATGAATTCTTGCCTCTTATCAAAATGGTCGTCGAGATTTTTCAAAGAGCATATATATAAGTCTTTGTGTACTACAAGAAATTTTTATTTTTGCGACGGTTTCGTCATTGCGGCAAATTCGAGACTCACTTTTTTAAATAAAAAATAGTTTCAAAATTATAATTTCATATTTTTTTATCATATGTCAATTAGCTTTCGATATATGTTTCATACTTTAGTTTACCCGATATTATTAGAACCTCAATTAGTGAAACTAAAATTATCAAATTAACAACTCAAACTTCTATTTCCACCCAAAGTAATGTTCAAATATTTACTAGAAATTGACAATACCAATTATAAATATCCAGTTAAATATAATTAAAAATATATTTTTATTTTAATTCAATCCAAATTGAAACTAATTAAATTGAAACAATCCTAATATCAATTTTCAACTCCCAACATTTTTTTTTTGACCTTGAACCTGCTACTTTTATTAATGTAGAGAGTCAACTAATACAGCTTCCATGATACTCGAAGATAAAACAATTCCCTCCCTTTCAACTAGCCCACTAACCCCACATGAAGCTCTGGCTAACAAACGAGCTACTTTATTACATTTACGAGGGACATAGTTAAATCTAATATTGGCAAACATCGTACTCATTACTTCTATGTCTGCATAGATTAGACCGAAGTAGCTAGCGTATTCATTGCCTCCTCCTTTAATCGCCTCCACTGCCAACTTCGCATCGAATTCCAATATGACATTAACCCAACCTTTTGATGATGCCCATTCTAAAGCTGCTCTTATCGTAAGAGCTTCGACTAATTCCGAGCTCCCCTTACCCGCCCATCCTACCTGCCCTTCCTCAATTACTACACCATCTGAATTTCGGACCACCCATCCTCCTCCACACCGATCTTGAGCCTCAAAAATTGCGTCATCAGTATTTATTTTCACTACTCCAGTTTCCGGAGGAGACCACTTTTGATTAGAATTAAGGGATCCAGAGCTCGTCCCAACCTCTGCTTCATGATTTTGCAGCTCCGCCCACGCCTCCATCATACTAACCGTTATACGAACTACTTCCTCCACCTGTATCCATTTACCATTCCACACACCTTCATTCCCAGCCTTCCACATACTCCAGCCCACATAAAAAGCCTTCTCCACCAACCCCGTTTCATTCCTGCTAGCTACCGCTCCCACCCAATCCCACATGGATCGAACAGATTTCGCCACTCCCCGCAAACCCACTCGTCCCCAAACATCCTTGGCAAAAGAACAATGAAGAATTGCGTGAGTAATTGTCTCGGGCGTACCTGCACATCTAAGACACTCACTCGGGACATCCACTCTTCTCGTAACCAACCTTTCTCGGACAGGTAGACAATCAGAAACCGCTCGCCATATACATTACTTAATTTTGCCTTGGACCTGCGAACTCCATACAACATCCCACTGAGACGGGGATGGAGTTATATTAGCTCCTCCCATTAAAAGGCGATATCCGCTTTTAACCGAATACAAACCTTTTCTGTCATGAATCCAATACCACATGTCCTTATTTACCGTTCTGCTAATCTGAACTTGATATATTTCATTGCTTGTGACGGTATCATAAATCTGCTCCACCATGATTTTATTCCATGATCTTTCTCCTAGATTCATTAGCATTGCCACCCTAAAATCCGCCACCAAAACGTGTTCCATCCCTACTTTCGGTTGTGGGACAAAATTTGGACATGCAGGAACCCACAGATTCAATAGGGCCTTCACCGAAAATCCATCTCCAATACGTTTTACACTCCCCTTCCGAACTAGGTCTTGAGCTGCATGGATACTTCTCCATATATAGCTTGGATCATTCCCCAGCGGAGCATCAAAAAACGACGAGTCTGTCCCATATTTCGCCTTAAAGACACGGCTAAATAGTTAATTTGGAAACCTTTCCAATCTCCATAATTGCTTAGCTAAGAGAGCAATGTTGAATGCTTTTGCGTCACGAAAATCCAATCCACCTTGATTTTTACTAACACATAAACCTTTCCAAGCCTTCCAATGTGGTCCTTTGTTTTGCTCTCTGCCCGATTGCCACCAAAATCTACTCACTGCTTGTTCCAATCTCTTGCAGACCGAGATGGGAAGTAAATAAACTCTCATACAATAAGTCGGCACCTCTTGTGCAACCGCCTTCAAAAGCACTACCTTACCAGCCTTTGACAATACTTTAGCCGACCAAGTGCAGATCCGCACTTTAACCCTATCAACCAGATACTCAAATAATTGAACTCTGCTCCCACCTTCACAACACAAAACTCCCAGGTAATTATTAAAAGTAGCTACCCGGTTTACCCCAAGCTGATCAACTATTTGTCTACCCACACCAACATCAACACTTGGGCTTAAAAACAATGAAGATTTGTTAAAAATCACCTTTTGACCCGAACATGCCTCATAAATTCGCAGCACCTGTTTTACCTTTTCCGCCTCCTCCACTGTCGCTTTAAAAAATAAAAACGCATCATCTGCAAACAAAAAATGCGAGACCATAGGGCTATTACGAGCTACTCGAACTGCACTTATTTCTCCACACTGCTCCCTATTTTTCATCAAACTTGACAAAGCTTCTTCAACAATTAGAAACAGGTAAGGCGAGATGAGATCACCTTGATGGATGCCCCTAGTAGCCGAAAACGAGCCAGACAAGCCTCCTCCTAACCCCACACGGAATTGGACAGATTCGACGCAACTCATTATTAACTCCGCCCAATCCCTCCTGAATCTCATACGAAGCATCATAGCCCGCAGAAAACTCCACTCTACATTGTTGTATGGTTTTGCCATATCTAATTTTAGAGCTCCTCATTTACCGGCTTGCCGCTTCCGCACACAATGAAGCACCTCATTTGTCACACAAATAT
Source organism: Pelargonium nanum (assembly GCA_036897485.1). Classification (NCBI taxonomy): domain Eukaryota; kingdom Viridiplantae; phylum Streptophyta; class Magnoliopsida; order Geraniales; family Geraniaceae; genus Pelargonium; species Pelargonium nanum. Next base: position 8,109 of record JAYMTF010003242.1, on the reverse strand, counting down.
TATCCGTGATTAATGTACCCGGAATGAACGCGCTCTGACATTATGAGATGACTGAATTCAAGATCGGCTTCAATCTATTGGCAATAACCTTTGAAATAATCTTATATAAGACATTGCACAATGCAATTGGTCTTAAATCTGACACTTTTTTAGGCTCATATTTCTTAGGGATTAACACCAAAATAGTATCATTCAATTCCTTTGGAACTCGTCCTTTTGTCAAGATCTCCATACATGTTCTTGTAACATCCTCTCCCACAATGTGCCAATATTTCTGATAAAAATTCGGATTAAAGTCATCTGGTCCCGGCGCTTTATCCGGATGCATTGAGTCCAAAACTACTTTAATTTCTACTGCGGAAAAAGGTTCGCCAAGCCTTGCATTTTGCCTATACGTCACCCTCCCTGCTACCGTATTTAGAATCTCTTCTGCCCCACTAGTTCCACGTGTCTCAAATTGCCGAATAAAAAAGTCAGCCATTAATTTACGAACATCTGCCACCCCTTCAACCAAGCACCCGAGTCATCTTTTAAACGTTTAATATCATTGTTCCTTTTACGCGCTGACGTTGTTCTATGGAAAAATTTTGAGTTACTATCTCCCTCCTTCAACCAATGTGTTTTGGCTCTTTGTTTCCAGTATGTATCTTTTTTATGAAGCAATTGTAAGTATTGTCTACGAACATCATCCACCTGGAATCTATGACTATTACTCTGAAATCGACTAAGATACTCAAGTTTTCGCCCCATTACAGTAACTTCTCTGTCAAGAGCTTTTATTGACGATCCACCCCAATTTTCCAAAGCTCTGCCACAAATTGTCAGTTTATCTATCGTCGATCCCATACCCCAGCTATTCCGAATTACCTGTTCATATCTCGGATCTTCACCCCAAACGTTTTCAAATTTGAAACGTCTAGGTCGCTTCTCCCTTCCCTCCTCCCCCAGCCCCACCAAAATAGGGCAGTGATCTGACAAAAAAATGGAAGATGATGTGCTTTCCAACCTCCAAATCTCCGAACCCATTCCGACGAACCCAACGCTCGATCAAGACGTTCCTCTGTAATGACATTTATTCCTTCCCCTCTTCGCCATGTAAACCCATACCTCGAGTAACCAATATCCAAATGTCCAGCATCAGAAACTGCTTTGGCAAAACCATCAATTAGCGTTCTCAGGTATGGTCTACCTCCTCTTTTCTCATAGTCTGCAAGCAAATTATTGAAATCGCCTACACAAAGCCATGGCAATCTACTTCTTCTACTTAACTGGTGAAGTTGGTTCCATGAAGTCTCTCTATTAGAACGAATCGGATCACCATAAAAACCTGTATATCTCCATAACTATTCGCCCAACCCAACAGCGTTACACTTACTCGACTATCCCAGAATATAGCCACGCCTCCACTTCGTCCCAAACTGTCCCGAGCAAAGCAATGCTCCATATGAATCCCCCTCTTCACACGTTCCAACTCGTCTCTTCCTTTCTTCGTTTCCATAAGGAATATTATCTCTGATTTCTTTTCTCGAATCAGTTGACATAGAACCTGATTAGCCCTAGAGTTACCAAGCCCTCTACAATTCCAGATCAATATCCCCATCGGATTCGTATTCGTACTCGATCTCTGATAACCTTCCCCACCGACTGCCGCCCTAATACCTTCGCTAAACAGCCGCCACCCAACACCCTCACTCAACCGCCGCCGTCAGGAAACCACTCACCCTAGAGAGACATACCTCTGTCTTAAGTTGGAATTATTAAAACTCTAGAATTTTACAACCCCCAACATTTATAATTCGTATACAAATCTAATTTAAAACTAAAATCATTTGTACATATACAACTTGTTTGATTAAAACTTATCAAATTACCAAATTAACAACTTAAACTTCATTTTTTAGTCCTACTAGTACTACTACCCAATGTGAACCAACGTGAAACATCACATGATATACTATTTATTAGCTATACTAATACTTGTAGGCAGATCCAACCCATTTGAGATTTAATTAGAGCTGCCAAATGTTACTTTTGTGTGATAATAGAGCAACTAAATCAGATTTTGAGTTGGTTCAGGTCGAATTATAGTTGTTAGGCATAAAATATGCTGAAACGTGCAGGTTCGTTCATTGTCCAAAATTTTACCAAATAAATTCGATCCAACTTAAAAATTGACCCTGTTGGACAAAGATTTTTTTGATTTTAAGTGCCCACAGGTTTGGATCTAAATTTTATGATTCCAACTGTGACAAGTGTGAAGTGAAGTTGGAAACTGTAATAGCTAGCCTACTGTGCTATTTCCATAATTGCATTCATGGAAGTTCACATGCGTGGGCCTAAACAAGCCCATTACAAAATGGGACCCTTTATTAAGGCTTGCAAAGATTGGGCCTTTTGTGTTATCTGGCCCACCTTATCAATAATTAGGCCCTGAAGCTCTTGAAGGCCCATATTAAATATATTACAGTTTTTTTTTACCTTAAATATATTACAGCTTGTTTTTATTGCATATAGCAGTCGGTTAGAGGACAAAAATAATTAAAAAAATCAATCTACTTAAAATATATTTTTTATTAGCGACCGGACAACATGCCTTCAAAGGCATGTGTTTCTCAATCTCTAGAGGGGGCGTCATCTGAGTTAGTGGTTAGCTTTCTTCTTAAACCCATAAATCTCACTCCATATTGTCGGCAAAAAGGCTCGAATCTGAAACTTTAAAGAAAATTCAAAACGCATCAACTACTTGATCCAACATGCCTCGATAATCTACTGAAAATATTAAAACAACAATTGATTTATTATGAAGCAGTTGATGAGTAGCGAAATAGGGGTGTGGAAGCGGAAGCCATAACTTTAGTTGATTAGTGATGAGTGTCCAAATCATATCAATCTCATCACTTCCAGATTTGATAGATGGATTTATATATTTTGTGTCTCCTTGCAGTCGGCCAATAGGCAATATATAGGCCATTAATAGCCTCACTTCACTCATTGTATCTAATCAATCTTCCAATGCAATGCAATGGATAGGACACTAAACCCAAGCACAGGAATGGTGTCTCCTTCAAACTTATCATATCATTTCACCAACTTATAGAGGTAAACTTTATGTATACATACGTGAAGAAAGGTAAAATATTAGTTGAGAATAAAGACTTTTATGGAACATTAACATTTAGGAGTTCAGCAGTGTAAAAATGACGTATACAAGTTAAACGGGTTATGTCGAGTCAATATTAATTCATTCATTTAAAAATGTCGGGTTGAATTATTTTGAATCCAATTGTTTGAACATGATACCCGTGTCATTTTATGTCGACCAATCATGAAACAGTCGGATTCAAGAGAACTTTCTTAACAAAATATTAAACTTTCAATACGATATACTGCTCCGAGCATATATATTAAATAACATCCCATGTGCATATCCAGTCCGGTGGCTGTCTGGTAATCCACATCTTTATGTGTAGCAACGGGCACTAGGCAAGAGTGACGTCATATTATGACACACGACGGCCAGCTATACGTAGCCTAATAGCCAATAGGTAGGTTTAGTACAATCATTAGCATCCTTTGGTGGCGGAATGTCAAATCCTACGTCTTTTCACTTTTCATTAATTATCATTTAACCACCTTTTTCACAATTTCAATTCTAAGCTCTACATAATTTATTGTATTATGGTTTATGATTCTGAATTTACCTTAAGATCATTATAGCTGCAGTTAGAGTAAAATTGGATTCAATTTGAGTTGATAATCCATTTTCCTTAAAATCATTATAGTTGAATTTACCTTAAAATTGAACTCGATACGTCAAGCGAAAATATATATTTGTACTTTTAGACATTATAAAGATAAATAAATACATAAAATATTAATTTTATACAAATAAATCTTGTACACTAACATTAAAATTCTTATTAAGATATGCTTATGTCCCAGTGTAAGAATTTATTTTTGTTGGCATTGATTGTTATGCGTCGAATTTTGGTGATATGATTTTAGACCAAGAGTTTTCTTTTAATTGACTATTGGCTAATATTGATTTTCTTTGACCGTCGCTGACCCGATGAAGATGTCAGGTTTTAGGTTGAACCATGTCATATTGTTTGGAACAAATTCAAATTGAAAATATTATTTAGGAGAAAATTGAGGAAAAAGACTTTCAAAATGTAATTAAAGTGAATTAGAAGAGTAATGGTGAAATTAATTGTAGTAAGAGTAACGGAAAAAAATACCTTTTGAATATATATAGTGACAGTAAAAATTTTTAAAAATATATATTAGGCGCATACCGAGTTTGGAGCAGACATAATTTTGGACAATTCTCTTTGTTTGTAATCTAAAGCTAAAAGGTTAAAGGTATTTTTGGTGCCCATAGTATAGCGCGAAACCCAATTTGGTTCCCAAAGTTTTGTTGTACCCAATTTAGTACCCAGACTATTATTTCAAACTCAATTGGGTGCCCCGTCCAGTTCCATCACTTCTGCCGTGAAATGCCTCGCTGGACTGCTTACGTGGAAAAAAAGGTCCAGAAGGCACGAGCTCCTCTATGACGTGGATTTTTTTTAGAAATAGAAACCTAAATCTACTTTCTCTCTCCTTCAGTTCATCTTACGCTCTCTTCTTGGTGGTGAACACTACAGCTCGAAGGACAAAGAATCTTTCATTGTCAATCAAAGGTGAGTGCTTCAATTTTGGTAAAATTAGGGTTTTTTTCGATACATGTTTACATAAATTACAGAGATTCATGTTATTGTTCTTTCTTCTTCTTCTCCCTCTTCTTTGCGATTTGTTTCTGGTTCTTAGGTTTTTTGTTTTCATTGTTTGGATTCGATCCAATTGACAGTTGTGGGTTTAGTTTTGGAAGGCCAAGTAATGTCTGAGGGTTGGGAAATGATTACTGAGTTCAAATGCAACAAGAATTATGAAGATTGAAGAGGTATTGTTGCTCTGAATACCCTGTTGTTCGTCTGACTTCATGGACTAGCAAAAATCCAGGGAGTAGGTTCTATCGATGTCCTTTCAACCAGGTTACATGTTGGATTTGTTTTGCATCTTATTGTGAAAATTGGATTTGTTTTGCTTGTTACAGTGTCGATTTGGTTTTGCAGACTGAGAGGGATTGTGGTTTCTTCGATTGGCATGATAAGATGTTGGTTGATCAATACTATTACAAGAAAGTATTAAAAGAGTTGTACGAAGACATGTTGGCATTGTTGCAAGAAGTGAATGAAATGAAGTAAGTAAGGAGTAATATGGTCACAACAAGCTCATCAAGAACTGTTGGGTATGGATGTTCAAGCTCATCTGAATACTCATCAATGAAAGCTTGGCAGTACTAATGAGAGGAAGAATAAGGAAGTGTTTAAATTGAGTACATTTGTCATTGTAGTAGTTTGTGTCATAGTATGCACACTTCTGATGTTTAATTGTGGAGGGAATCTAGTTGGCATGAAACAGTTAATGTAATTGTGGAGTTGTTAAAATGGAAATGGTTATGTTTGATAAAAAAAAATTGTTGTTTTGAATTGTGCAATTGTTGTAATGGACTGTCAAAGCTCATAGCCATGACAACTTGAAAATATAGAACCTGAGCATACACAACTTAACCAAAAAATAGAACCTGTGAAAATGGCATACACAACTTGTTTTCCAAAATGGCATACACAACTTAACCAAACCACAACACCTGTGAAAATGGTACACACAACCTGTTTTCCAAAATGACATACATAACACTTACAATTGGCCAAAAAACTTCAATCTCATTTTCAAAATGGGTTCCATACAAAGTGTATCTGAGTCAATCCTTTACAATTGGGCAAAATGAACCCCCCAAAATACCAACTGTATCATAATAGTTGCCCAAATCCAAGAAACTAACAACATATGTTATCCAAACACACATAGTCACATGCATTGTGACATTTCAAAAACTTAAACAAAGTGCAAAAGTTTCAATATTTAGTCTAAACTACTGAATACATATAATTAAAGTAACATAACATCCAACAAACATCTTCTTGCTTCCTCCTTCATCATCTTCAAACATGTGGATCCTTCCTCATCTTTCTCTTCCCTTTTCTTTGTTCTGTTCCACTCCAACTTGGAGCTGATGGTACCTTCTGTGTGATATGTCCAAGCTGCAACATGTTTACAAACCATTAGTAAGTAAATAACTAACAATTATGAATAAGTGAATAACAATAATAACACTTACATCCAATATTGCTAGTCCAATGGTAGCATTTTGATAGAGTCTCATTCCATGTGTCCTTGGCAGTCTCACTGGAGCATATTTCTTTGCATTCTTGTGTGCATTGGTCTGACTAGTTCTTGCTTCATGATGATGTGTAGGTGGTGGAGGATTAGCTGCATTAGAAGGTGGCTGAGGTAGTGGACTAGCTTCTCTTGTGGGCATGTCTTGTGTTGGAGGCTGTGTCATTGGCATGTCATCCAAACAGTTTTCAACATCCTGTATTGGAGCATTGAAACATGAGTTTTGCATAAAATAAAACAACTTTTAACCATCAAAATTGACAAGTATCAATCAAAGAAATGTGACCTATTTTATAGGGTTTTACTGTGTTTGAGGGTCTTCAATTAGAGTTTCTTGATTAATGTCAGCAGCCTCATGTACCACACAACAATTAGAAACAGCTTATATTGTATCAATCATATATTCATTACTATTAACACAAGGAAATGACCATACATGTTCTCTCTGTCTAGCTTCCCTTTGCCTAGCTTCCAGTTCTAGATAGTAAGCTTTATCTGGACAACCTTTTTTATTATGATGTAATGTTTTACACCACCCACAAGACATTTGTCTTGTTGCCTTTTGAGTATTCTTTCCACTCCTTTCATGCTCTTCCAATCTCCTTTTTTTTTTCTTTCTTCCAGGCAGACTCCTTACCTCATACATCCTCCTGAATTGTGGTAGGCCAGTTATTTCATGTGTTTGGCTTTGAACAAACACACTATTCCTAGGGTTGGAATCCCTCAGTTCTGCCACATAGGACCATAACTTACTGAATTCTTCTTTCTCCTTCCTCACATGCTCCTCATTATGCATCCTCTTTGCTCTGATGCACTTGCTCAACTGAACTTCAAACCTCAAATGCTCATTCACCAGCTTCTGCAGTTGCTAAGAGAAGATGTTTGGATTCTCAGTAATCATGTCCTTGAAGTATTGAGCTATTACACTAGTTGTCACTCTCTTGTACCTAAGACTTCCTTAAACTCCTTAGGCCCAGAAAATCCCAATCTCAACCTAAAATCCAAGAATGGTTGAGTTCGATCATATTATGGCCACTGCAATGGTACTCTCTGAGCAGTATCTTTACTACTATCAGACTCAGATCCTCCACTTCTTACACTCCACTCACTGTCACTAGAGTAATACACACTCTCTCTGTCACTATCTATTGTTTCTTCTTCCTCCCTCTCATGTACACCTTGTTCTTGATCTACACCAGTTTCTTCATCAAGCCCAAAATCATCACCTATTGCCTCTTCTCTCTCCCTATTTTGTCTTATAACTTTGCTCATTTTCTTTCTCCAGCTTCTTAGTGTTTCTTTAGCTATCTCAACCTCCTCATCCTCTGTATATGAGTCAGCAAAATGGACTGGCTCCACTAACAATGTAGCACCTTCACCTGTTACCAATTCTTCTCATTCACATTCTCCCTCAGTCACTGGAACCTGGACAAACTATACAACAAAATTGCTGAAATTGAAAAACCAACCATAATAATGCTATAATGTGTACTTAAGCAAAGCAAAAGCAGGGCTTACCTCAGGAACATCTGCATCACCATCATCTCCACCTTCAGCTTGTGTCTCTACAGGTCCATTTTCTTCAACTGCACACTCTCTTTCACCTTCACCATCACCCTCTGAACCTCCAATATCACCAACTCTGACCTCCACAAGAGCCTCCCCTAAACCTTCTTTAACTCCATAACATTGTGTCCCTATATTGCTTGGGACATTGTTCACTTGGCTACTTTGCCCTACCTTTTTTGGATAACTACACTTGTCCCCTCTAACAATTATTGCCCCTCCTAAATGCCCACCAACCATATGCACCAGCTCACCATGTTC
>JAYMTF010003241.1:0-15716 GCA_036897485.1 Pelargonium nanum | reverse complement strand
CCGCCCGAAGCGGTTCCCCAGGCCGCCGCTAAGGAGCCGCAGCCGCAAACCCTAGAGAGAAAGTAGAGAGGCTGCATTGTTAATCACCTGCATAATTCCTATTTTCAAAAAAAAAAAAAATGCATAATTCCAGTAAATATTGAAATTTGATTTCTGGCAAAACCGCCTAAAAATATAACTAACCAATACAATAAGGTGACCATAAACCCCAAACCTCTGAACCACAATCTGCAGTGCCAATCAAGCCCAAACTCCTCCGATTCGTTGGCATTTTCCGGTATGGGACGAAGCAACAATGGCGGCGACATCGAGGCCGGCTCCGGCGACAACCGACTGTACCCGGGCATGACGGAGAACCCTCAGCTCCGGTGGGCCTTCATCCGCAAGGTTTACACCATCCTCACTCTCCAGATGATCATCACCGCCGCCATCGGCGCTCTTGTCGTCTGTGTGAAGCCAATATCGCATTACTTGACTCAGACCAGGCAAGGAACCGCCATCTACATAGCCCTCAGCGTCTTCGCTTTGATCCGTACGTTCTCTTCTTAAGAGTCTTTTTTAGGGTTTTGAGTTTTTGTTATGAGAAATTTGCGATTCTTTAACCTATTTTGTTGTTGTTGGTGGTGGTGCAGTTCTGGTTCCGTTGCACTGTTATCAGAAGAAGCATCCGGTGAACTTGGTTTTTCTGCTGATATTTACCATTGTGTTCGCATTACTTGTGGGATCCACTTGTGCTACACAGAAAGGTATGGAAAATCCAAATCATTCAAGAAAAAAATACACCAGAGTTTCGATATATGTATGTATTTGTGTTTATGCTAATTTGTTTTGTTTGGAACAATCTGATAAGATCCTTTTAATAAAGGATAAATTTCATAGAAGAATCGAAGAATTTCAGGAAAGGAAGGGCTGAATGGGGTAGAGGAGATAGCAGAGTGATAGAGAGAGAAAGAGAATTCAATTGATTTCATTCATTGATAATGGTTGTCCTTTCCAGAACAAGCTCTTTGTTATATAGAGCAATGCTGCAAAATTAACAAGGAACAAATAACTATGGGCTGGACTAGTAGCATGTTTGAGCTGAGTTGCTACAAAACTACATTGGGCCCAAATAAAACATATAAATAAAGCCCATTTCATTTTGGATCGTATCACAATCTGATTTCTGGAAACCCGTGGAAATTACCACAGAAAACGAAATTGGATTTGGGACTCTAATTAATGTCAATGAATTTTCGGTATCTCAGGAACATTTTTCTAAGTTCTCTTACCAAGAAAATAGAGCCCCTACCAACTATTTATATTGGCAAAAATAAAATAAAAATTGGAGGAATTGTTTTGAATGTGAATGTCACCATAACCTCTGGGTAGAGTTTTTTTACACATTTTTTCAAAAACTCTTGCTCCTTGTCTTTCTTAACAATAATGAAAGGGTGGTTTTTATTTTGCTCGGTTATTAGTTTCCGATTTAGTCCTGTATATAATCATGCAAGTCCGTTTTGTGTTGAAAATAATATTTGTCTCTAGCTACAGGATGTCACTTTGATATGCTTGTTGAGTAGTTTTCATGAACCTAAAAGTTGAATTCTGAAAAGGAAAATTGTCATGCCATTGTATTAACACTTGGTTATTTATAGTTGCTCTATAGTCCTCGATTCTGTATTATATATGTTCCATTTCTATTCTCTAAAAGAGATTAAGTTGTAAAGATGTTGTGAAAGAACTTTTATAGTTTACATGTTGAAGAGTGATTGCTCTAGCCAATTACAATGTTGAATTTTATCCCACATGCATTAATTTGTACCCAGGTTTCTATTTTTATAATACTTGTTACAATTTCAGTGTTTTTGGACAAAATATATGTTATGTGCCAATTCTATCTTTGTGTTTGAAACTTACAAACTAAGGTTTTGTGGTCATAAACAATCAGGTTCCAAGCTTGGATGTTGTGGCAATACTGTTATGAGGATATAGATTGCTTAGCAAATACAACCCTTTAAATTTATACAATTGTTTCTTTGTTCCTTCAAATGCGCAGAGGATACATCATCTAACATCTATACACAACTGCATTGAGCTGGGTTTTTTATTTATTTTTATTTTATTTTATGTTTTTTGTTGTTGGAAATACATGCAGGATATATCAACTATACTTAACATCATTAAGCTGGTTCATGACAGCCTAATATCTCATCTAGTAGTTTATTATCTCTAGTTTATTCACAATAATCTTCCTTTCTCAATTTGTGCCAACAGGGATGATTGTTCTTGAGGCTGCAATTCTGACAACTGTTATGGTGGCTGGGCTGACTCTATACACATTCTGGGCAGTGAAGAGAGGCCAAGATTTTGGCTTTCTTGGGCCATTTCTGTTCTGTGGTCTCTTGTTGCTGCTGGTGTTTTCTCTAATTCAGGTACACGGGACTTGTGAAGTTTATGCGTTTACTATTTCTTGTCGTTGTAAATGAATATAGTCATCTGAAGTAGTTAATAATCTTCCGTTATCAGATATTTCTGCCAATGGGAAAGCTGGTGCATACAATATGGTCTCTGCTGGGAGTGCTTCTGTTCAGTGGATATATCATATACGACACGGACAACCTGATCAAGCGCCTCACTTACGATGAGTACATCACTGCTGCTATTTGCCTTTATCTGGACATAATGAACCTGTTTATTAGTATTCTTGGTTCTATGGAAGGGGTTGATTAGGCAGTGGAAATACAAGAGTGGTTAAGCATGTAAAGTTTCTAGTTTAATTACTTAGACTACACGGTACATATGATATCAAGAACTAGGCTAGTCTTGCTTTCTTATCTCCTACTATATATTAGATTAGTTGAACAATCAGCAGGAACTAGTAGTTAAGTAAGCTTGGCTTCAACACTTTCAAAATTCAATGTCTACAACTAACATCTTTAATATGATTATTAGTATAGTCATCTATTGCATTATTTTGTGTGGTTTTCCATGTTGTTGAGTTAATTCTGGTTACTCCTTAAGGTTATTTTTTTCATTACCTGATTGGAATTACTTTAGGTAGGATCATTTCTTTATTTGTATGTTTAGATTTTTTGGATTTCATCTTATATCTTTTAATGTTTGATGTCCAAGAAATTTGAATTTAGTTCAAATCCAAACTACTAAAAAAGATTAGGTTTCTGATTTGAGATTTATTGTTTCACAAAGCATTTTATTTTGTCTTAAAAGAAATTGACAATATAATTACGTAATGATTAGTCTTAAATTATCACGGAATTAGGGAATCTTTAATGCTTGGTATTTTGTGGATGTTAAGAAAAGAGTGTCACAAGATTTAACACTTTCGTAAATTTCTTATGCTCCAATGCTTAGCATCTACTACAATGAACACTAAAAGAAAAATAAATGTAAAATTGTGATGTTTAGCATTGAGAGACAATCGGTCCTATCATCTATATTTTAGCATCCAAGTTCAATACTTGGAATTTCTACTAAAGGCCTTCTAAATAAGACACATCTACATTTTCATTGGAAATGCCCTTACTAGTACTAGTGTTAATAAATTGAACACCTTAGTAAACATAAGGTGGATCAAAATAACCGCATGAGAAATTTTCATAGTTATAGAAAATTTTGATACTAATTTATCAAAGAGAACACATAGACACAAAGAATTAGACACCGCGTGTTTAACAAAGGTGATTTAATCCTCGTAGACATGGGTTGAGATAAACCGTTTCCAAATAACTATGAATCAGTCACAATTCACTTCTATTGACATTAAACGTTGGAATAAATTACAATTATAATCCATTAAATTTCTTATCTGTCATAATTCATTGATATTATCTAATCTATCGTTATTTTATTCAGATAAACTGCAATATTAACGTCTTAGATGATATTCTCTATTTTCAACTTAAAGAGTAGTCGAGGCCTCGTGAGAGACGAGTGTTTGTTCTCAAGCTATTTGTATTAGTTTTAACTTTTATTTGAATCTTGGTAGTTTTAACCTTTTAACTTTTTTTTTTCCTTCATATGATTGATAAAAATATCTCATGTATCATCAATTTTCAATAATTGACATCAAGAAAGCTTCTGCTGTGCACAAGCCAAAGGAAAAAGATACACTGTTGTTCACTCATGAGAAGAGAGGTTCATTTTTATTTTAGTTAGTATTTAATTGAATCCTATTAATCTATTATTGTAGATATTAAGATGTTCTTTCTGAAAATGAAATATGAGGACATAATACACTCCCTAGCAATCAGGACGTCAAGCAACTTTGCAACAATTATACTATAATTTTACAAATTCTAGATTCCCATATCCATCCATGTTCCATCCGCACCCAATAATTAATAATTTGAAGTGGAAGTTTACAGATGAAGACAATCATGGCTTCCATCCAACAAATTCTAAAACCTTAAAGCTCCTAATTGAATTGTTTAATGAAGGACAAAAACAATTAAGAGGTTAGTGCTTCGTAGAATCAAACTTTGTCATCTACATAATATTCTTTATCCAAAATGGGACTCTTTCTTCTCTTTTTTGACTGCCATCAGTCCAAGATACTCCTTTCCTTTCCCTACCTCAATAGTGAAACTACAATAAACACTACTTGGATTTACTTTTCCACATACATTTAAACACAATTGCCCAAACCAATAACTATAATTAATTATAAAAGCCACCCCATTTGGATAATTTATCTTGAATTTATACAGGACTAGGAACACACAAAAGAAAGCACCAACCCAGCTCAATTACCATATGTATATGTTCACATTCTCTGCCTATTGCCCTTCTCTGCAGCTATGGAGATGAGTCTTGATACTCCTTGAGTCCAGATATCATATTCCCTCTGGTTCCGGCACTCGAATTCCACCACCCCGCGCATTATCGTCTTCAACCCGAAGTATCGCCGGTGCTCGCCACCCTCCAGCAAGTGACGCCCGGGCCACGCTGGCATATCTTTGATCACCTCCAAGACCACATCTGCAAAAAATTCAAATGAGATCAAATTAAAGCTAAAGATGAGGAACCCTTTTGATGCTTTTCTGCTTTGGTGCCATTTGCTTTCACAAATCCCTAAACAGAAGAAGAAGACCCACTTCCACTTGTGTTCACATAATTAGGAGAAAGACAAAGATAATCACTTACTCTTTTTCTTTTTTGTGATGGTCCCAGCAACATGTCTGCTCTTCATCTTCAACATAACCTGCACAAAAACAAGTTTCCCAAATATAAAGTTGCAATATTTAACAGGAAAAGAATGATGGCACATCCATTAGTTTCATCATGCTTTTCACTTTAGCAGAAGCTTTAGCACCATCAGGTTCACACTCTAATAATCAAAAGTATCATCCATGACCAAATAATTTAGCTTTACATGTCTTATGAATAGCAAGATCAAAGAAACATTGCCTGGAATAGAAACCTACCTGATTCAATCTGTTGATATAAACAGACACTATTTTCCAATGCAGATCACCTACAATCCAAAGAAAAAAGTGAATTCAGAGACCTATTGATAAAAAATAATCAGAAAGCTAATTCATTGATCTTAAAAGATGCTTCTCAACACAGGCTATGACAATAATCTACTATCTGAACTGATTAGCTAGCATCACACAATCATAACATGGTGATTAAAGCAAGTAACTTGGCTCAAACTTGCCTCGGGAAACATAACGTAGCTGATACAATGTGAACAACAGGAGAAGGTTACGGGAAAATATACCTTTCCGGGTGCGCTTGAGGAGCTCACAACCTCTAGCGAGTAACTCCCTACTGCAGATGCCTAGGAAATTCTCTTCCGGAACCGCCATTTCACCGCTGAAGCTGCTATTAGAGCTACCATTACTGCCGTTGCCTCCCACAGCCATCCCCTTCTCAACCGGAATGACTGCCGCTATATTCCATACCTCCTTTAATGCCCTTGCCTTCAATGTCGCTGCCCCGCGTAACGCTACACATGCACAGAAAAATCTATTAGTACCAAAACACAACTCAACTCATGAAGGATAAGGAACCAGTTTGAACTTTGCATACCAGTTGCTGCAGCGGCTGTTAGGGTCATGATATCCCCAGCTGATCGAACATTTACAGCAGAGCCAACAACCGCTGCAAGGTGTTCGCGCTCAGCACCCATAGCCTCTGCCGCCTCAACACACTGGGCAGCCACCAAAGTCGCAGCAGAGGCCACCGCCATGTCTGTCTTGGTCATTAGCTCATCTTTCCCCGACCCAGATGAGGCAGCTGTAGCAGCAGCAATCGCAGCTATTGCAGAAGCAACTCCGGCAACAGAAATAGCCGCGTGAAGCTGAGCATTATGCGCTCTGGCCTCCTCTTTTTTCTTTTCCCTCCTATCTTTAAGCCACCTCCCAACCGTCTTGCCACCACCAACATTAGAAACACCACCGGCTACAGCAGTGGCTCTGTACTGACTGTTTAACGGGTTGCTCGAACGACAGAACTGCATAGAATCGAAGATTTAGACTCCACCCACAAATGAACCCGCAAGAAACATCCATCAACACCGAATAGTTTTAAATACCAAACGTGAAGTAAACACTGAAATCATTAAATATACATGTCATGATTTTGGTGTCTCATTCATTTACTCATTCAATCCAAACAACCGTGGCTTCATATTGAACCATTCCATTCCATTCCAAGGGGGGACCAAAACACCTTCACAATGAAATAAATTGGGCTCATTGCAGATCAAGCCATCATGAGGGGCAATTAGGTAAAAATAACAAGGGACACTAGTTTTGGTTAGATCACATAAAAGACACATTGATTCCAACAGAAGCAAAACATTAACAATTCTTTAAATTGCACATTGAGAACAGAGCAAACAACCGCGTAGAGCAATTAAAAGCTTTGGTTACAGCAAAAGCTGTGTGTGTTCTGTGATGTTCACAACATCTGTGTTTCTGGGTTAGTCAGCAATCACTGCTTAGAACAGAGCTCTGTAACAGAGAAGCTAAATTAAAATTAAAAATCAGACCTTTACATCGTCCATCTCGGAGGGAGACACCGGAGGGCTGTCCGTTAAAGGTCCGGAGCTGTGCGAGAGCCTCCCTGAGGTCCGTGGAGATACCTCCTGCTGCAAGAGAGACCAACAAAAAGATTCTCTGCAATTATTTTCAGGAAATGGATGCTAATCATTGTACTCAAATTCATCACACTATTATGAATCTTGAAGACCCAGAAATAGAAATTTGACAGCGACCAAAAAATGTTTCCAAAACCACCATGTTTGTGAAACAGAGGACGGAGAAGATATTTGAAACACATTAATACAAAACAAAAACAAAAACAAAAAAACAGAGGATCATGGGTATTAAAGAAACGCTGAAATTAGAAACCCAGACGTTGATGGACTCAAAACCCACTAAGCACATACAATTAAAAAGGAGAAAAAACAAACAAACAAACAGAATGCTACAAATTAAGCCAAAGTCTCTCAATTTGTCCAGACATGCTCTGCCACCAACTCACCGACTGCGACATGATGCGCTCCATGACCATCTGAGACGTCTCGGAGGAGGCGAAGGAGAAGGGGTTGCCGGAGACGGCGGCGCCGTCGTCGAGCTCTCCGGCGAGGTCCTCCGGTATGATGAAGCCGCTCGAGGTCTTGGAAAGCACCATCTGCGGCGGAGCCAGAGCTTTGGAGACCTCCTGCGCTGAGAGGCTCCACGACCGGGAGAGAAACTCCATTGGCTCCCGCGGCGTCTCCGGCGGCCGGAACATGCCGGCGTGAACTGGGTCCATTTGAATGAAATGCAGAGAGTGATGGAGATGGTGAGGGTGCGCAGGTTAAGCGAGTAAGGTTGAGGTTTAAGTTTGTTTCTGGGAAGACCAATTGTCAGTGTTTATTTTATAGGAACTAAATAAAAACAAAAATATGGATTTTATTTATTTATTTATATTGTTTTTAATAGAGGTGGGGCTGATGTGGTGTGTTACGGTTCAGGGTAAGGTTTTGGCAGGTAGTTATGTGAGCACGCGCCTCGGATGGGGCGTGTTGGGTACCTTTGGATGGTACGGAGAGATTTGATTTTGGCAGAGGGAGTGTTGTGGGTCCCTGTCCAATCGCGTGAGTGCCACTTTTCGCGATGTGGTTGGGAGGGAATTCAGTTTTGTGGGATCGCCTGAATTTTTTTTACACGGTTGGGATTTCATTATCTGTAAAAGCTTTGCCTTTGATGGATTATTGTAAAATATCTTTCTTCTTCTTTTACCCAACAAAATATATTATCGTCTCGTTGGCCGAGTGGTTAAAGCAGGAATTCTTTACGAGAGAACTCGTGTTTGAGTCTTCGGTTGATACTAGTTGGTTGTTTTTGTTTTTCTCATCATGTGTCAAACATCTAGCTAGAGTTAAGTCGGATCATTGTCTACTCTCTATCTTGATCTTTTACTTCCATCCACAAGCATTTCATGTTTCAGCCCATGCAGTGTTTTCACGCTTTACATAATGACTTCATTACAAATTATAGGGTTGATGATAGTTGATCTTGCTTCTATGCTTATAAGTTGTAGTAATTATATTTTTGGAAACATTTTTGCAAGTACAAAGCCATTGCTAAACTGTATTTCCTACTAACAAGGAAAATTAGTCCCGACTCTTTCTCAAATTCTTCGTTTTCTCTGCAATCAGACATATTTTGTAGTCTATTTTTTGAGTTAAATGGTTATGTCTCCCTTAAAATAAATTTTTGTTTTGTTTTAGCCCATGCTTTGGTGGTGATGTGACAGCTTATGCGGAATCAGGTAGCTGATTAACATGGTTAATATATATAAAAAATAGAAAAGTTTATAAGCCAAACAAGACACGAGCTAAAACGAAAAAGATTACCGTACAGAGGAGACAAAATCATTTAACGCTCAATTGAATGCTTTGTTTGAGTTTAATTTTGACTCTAAATATGTGTATTGTTGGATAGTGACTGTGGTAACTTAAGTTGTTACACTCAAAATAAGTCCCATGGGTACATTATGGTAACTAAGTTGTAGTTGGATAGTGATTGTGCAGTCATTACCACATGTGTAAATATTAAATGCTTTTACCAATCTCATTAAATAAAGAAGATGAAAATTAAACACACTAATGATTCGTGTAGATGAAGAAACTAGAGAATTTCATGAAACCAGTGACTACAAAAAGAAGGTAAAAAATAGGAAATTAATTGCAAATGGAGCCTACAGCTACAAGAAGCATAAACAGTGAAGCTGTGTCCATGTGAATCATTAAATGCATTGGGGCCAATCTATATTTTGAACCTACGAGTGAAGCCAAATTTAAGCCTATCTCATCCACAATACATAGATTAGCTAATTTCTGTACGGATTCTAAGAAAATATGTAACCATTTTTTGGATGATTTTTTGGCTCCACCGACTGTCAATTATATGGTGTGTGTCCATATGAATTTTAACTAAAATTGTGATCCTAGCTAGCTGGCCATTGCCAACTAATCTATGATGTATCAATTCAAGTGTAACCATTTTATTTGTTTCTCATTAATTTTAGATAAGTTGACCTTCACTTGTCATTATCATTAATGTTAAATCATTCGATTTGAAATAATTACGAGTCTCTATATAGTTATCCTATAATTATGTTAGATGAACATCTTTATCCCTTCTTTGTATGGTTCAAAAGATAATAAGAAAAGTTCATCGTTTCGTAAACGATTACCATAAGAAGAATTTTTCATCCATTCTTCGTAAATAGTTGCTCCAATGACAACTTCTTACATTTTCTAAATACTTAGTTTTCACAAGAACCCCCGAGGTCCTCGTCTCATCTGATCAATTCCATGGTTCTCGATTCGCCGGATCATCTTTAAGGTCTCTTTATAATTGGGTCACCACTAGCGTTTTCGCCTCATCAGGGCACCCACAAGATATGTTAACCCGACATTCACATGTTGTCATGTTGATTCGTTAGCATTTGATTGAAATAAAAATTTAATCTCTTTAGTGAGATACCAATATTTATACAAATTTTAAATTCATCTATAAAAATGAGGTTGTCGTTTGATACAACTTACGAGTACATAATTAGGTTATGGTTTGTTTCCTTTAACCATAAATTCAAATGCTTATAAGAATTTCAATGCCTTATTTAAAGAGAAGAGAAAAGGAAATTCTTCCAATCAGCATTGGCTATAGAATTTTCCGTAAATGGTAAAAAAAAAAAACAGAGTGAGAGAAATATAGGCGAATATCCATTTGCCCAAATGAGATTAATGGCATAAACAAATGACTCTGTGTTTTGTCCGAAACTGTATCCTTAATCCATAATGTTTTTTGAACCGTGCGACTTAAACAAACCCATGTGGCATGTGGGATACATTTGGAGTTGGTTGAACACAACACAGGTCAGGTCATGTAATTAAAACAAATTACTCGAGTTGGTCAACGGTCAGGTCATGTTATTAAAATCAGGAGCTTCAATATTTTTTTTGTGTGGATAAGATAGAAATATGAATTTACTCATCAGAATTACAATGACTCCAGAAGTAGCCCCTAACAGGCATATGCAAAAAGAAGGGACTCAAGGACACCTTGAAACATGAATAATAGTATGTGAATAAATCATTTTTTTTAGTTTTTGTCTTAATCACGAGGTGTTTCAACAATTATTAACGAAGCTGACATTTCTACCTGCATGTTTTGTTTTCTCAGCATTATGGTCAAGTCCCCTACTCCCACTATTGGAACATAATTCTCCTACCCCTTTAATCGGTCCTCCATCAAGTCACTCACAATATTTGAGTATGTTCATGTTGTTAAAGCAATATTTGAAGATGACTTCTGTTAAATTAATTGATTATATCTATCAATACTATGTGTATTTATTTAGTGTGTGTGCTCTGAGATAACCAAGGCTATCACCAAGTCCTCGTGTGAAAAATTAATTCTCTTAGCGCTGTCTTAATAGAACTCTACTATCAGTTTGAATTTTCTTGATATCTTCTTGTTTCACGCTTGCTCGAGACTTCCCTTCCTATTCTCAGTGTAGGCTTTGTCTAGCGGGTTCATTTCACCCGATTTTATTAAATGATACTTAGCGAATGTTTCTGATGACCAAATATGAACTTTTCATACTATTCTCAGTACATAATCTTGTACAAGATATATACACACACGACCATTACTATTTTGTGAACCAACCACCACTATTTATCTCCATAGGCACACATTCACATATATAACCATAGTCAATGGTCCATATATATGTGTGTGTGGTGACCCTCCAATGGTTAGAACTTAGAAGTTGGATCTTGGGTGGTCTACATATATTCCTTAATTTTGTCAATGATATGGCCTCCACGTCAAGATGAAGTGGTCCCACACAAAAGCTGCCACGTGGGACAGTGAAATTGTTTGGAGGAGGAACAGTAGGCAGTGAGTGGAGTGATTGTGTCCCTCACAGTCGCAGCACTCCACCACACCAGGCCATGTCCTCGCCCAGAACCAGAAACAGCCTCTTCTCTTTCTCTGGCCCGACCACCTTCAGATTCAGATTCAGCTCCACCTTCAACTGTTACACTGCACTGCACTGCACTGCACTCACAATTATTCTATTCTATACATACAGTTATTTGCTTTTGTTTCCAACTGTAACTACGACGAACCAAGCGTGCCTCCTTACGTCACCATCATCATTATCAACACAACAAAACATAGTATTAGTGAGAGTGATTATCTTTGGTTTTGTTGAAGATTAAGACTCTTACCATACAGTTTGTTTCTTGTCTCTCTTTCACTTTCAGTTACTCACTTCTAATTAATTACAAACTAATTCCAATATGGGTCCACTATACATGGTAAAGCAAATCAGAAATGATGTTGTACAAGTTTTTTATTTTTTATTTTTTTATTTATTGTCCTTACTAGTGAGTAGTGGGTAGTGACCACCTTGTTGTTTGGAAGTACTAGCTATACATAAATGGGACAAAATAAAAATGAGTGTTTGCAAAATGTGCATGGTCAATTATGTGGGGCTAGCTGCCAATATATTTGACCATCTCTGCCCTCCGGAGAATGTCTGCTACTTTTGTTCATGTTAATGCCAACAATGTCTTCATGAGTTTTGTTACCATACCAATATCAATAATATACAAATCACTACTAATTATATATGTTTCATTGAGGTTTGTGTCAACTTAATTAGTCATCATACACACACATGTGCACACTTGTAATTAACAGTACTAATTTTGGAGTTAAGACCACTAAAACCTCAAATTTACTGATTTTGTGGGGAGGTGGTTTACGGATTTTGTTGTTCGATGCATTGAGACCTCAAATTCAACAAATGAATGTGAAGTGAAGTGAAATGTCTTTTTTCGATGAGAGGAAAGCATTTCTTGAAAATTGAATTAGAAAATGAAGGTGCGGTGCTGCGAGCCACGGAAAGTCTACCCTTTATCGGTTCACCAATTTATCAACTTTTTTTTTTAAGGTAATTTATCAACTAATTAATTGTTTACAAATTATTTAAATAGTTTTTTAAGGAAACATTAATTTTATTATAATAATTACCATTGATGTTTAGATATAGAATTAAAAAAAAATCAAATACTTTTTTTAACATGAGTAATCTGATTTACTTATCTCAAATGTTTATAAGAACAATTAACTATTATATAATTTGATAAAATCTTGACCGCAATAATAAAATAAAAAATATGGCTAATCTTAATTTATCTCAAGTCGACCAAACTTTTACTTATCTATCGTTGATTAATTTGCTTCAAAAAATAAATATTACTTTTTTAGTGGAAATACCAAATATTATTAATCAATATATACTCAATTATCCTGGGTCTTACAGGAATCCCCATACTTCCCAAGACTAAGATCAGATACAGAAACAGAGCCCTGAAAAAACTACTCCTCCCTGCCCTTGCTGACCCCTGATTCCACGAGAACCAACCAGTCTCGTTTTTTGTATCTAAGCTAACTCTAAATCGATCTAATAAAACAATAAATAGGTCAAAACAAGCTAATAAAACAGTAACTATAACAAACCAATCTAAAGAAACAGAAAACCAGCAAAAAAACCTTAAACAATCCAGATCTCCAAAAAGCCAAACTTGCAAACCATTCATGGATGGCACCCCGGGTCCTATCGCGAGGCCCGACGCGGCTTGTTGGGCACCCCAACTTCCTTTGCTCATTTGTTCAGGCGAGCCTTGTCCGTCTGGCTCGCCGTTTCATCCCCCTGACGTCAATCTCTAGTCCTCTTTCCTCCTCTCCCTCTATCGCAACCATAGTGAACTCTTTTTCTAACTCCGAACCCATGTTGCTTCCTTGGTATGGTAGCCGATCACCGTCAGTCACCTTCTTTTGTCGTCCGGCGCCATCCTCTCTAGGCGAAACTCTAGCCGCCACTCCCTTTTATCTCTTTGTGAAACCCTAAAACCCTAAACTAGCCAAGCCGCTAGAGACACCGCTTTCGTACTATCAAATCCCAAAAAATAAATATTACTAATTTATTTTAATAATACTAATTTTCATTTCATAAATTTGTACTACATTTAATTTTGCAGTACAAATTATCAAACCAATTTATGGCTTAGGCTAAGCCAAACCAATGAGTAAAATGAATCTAAGCCAAACAATTTATGGCTTAGGCTAAGCCAAACCAATGAGGTGATGACACCTCATTAATTTTCACCCATACCCACCCAAGTGAATTGGTGGGAGCGGAGCGACCCGCCCGGATCCATGATTTTTAATGAGGTGTAATCATCTCATTAATGGCTTAGCCTAAGATCCTTACCCTCTTTAATTTTTTTTATTTGTCATACATACATACATCTTTTATCAAACTTTTTCTTCCTTCCAACTCTTTTTTACATGAAATAGTGTTACCAGACAGGCACTAAATGAGACCGCATATACCTACTATACCGTCTTAAACTTGATACCGAAGAGGCCGAAGCATATTAAATACTAAACATACATTAAATATGTTTAGGACAATTTTTTGGAATCCATCAGCAACTTGTTAGAGGCAGAGGAGGGGATGAGAAATAAATAGAGAGTGACATACAACAGCACAGAGGCATATTTGTCCTAATTGACTTGCCATCACTGATTTCTTTTCATGATAGTTTGATAATAAAAATTTATTGTATTTTATCCCAAAAAACAATAATTGTAGATCCAATCTAAGGAGTACAAGATCGAAATAATGTGCCATTACATTTTATTCATGAATGTATATAAAAGAATTGTTTGATTTGCAACATATAATTTCATCATATATAAATACTGTGTACTTTGTCGATGTATACAATTTGCGACATAATTGCGACCAACCGGAGTAGTTTAATGTTTGTTTTGTTGCAACTCGTTTACTACTGATAGCGTTCTAGTACTCCAACGAAAACGACGTATATAGGAAGTGAATATCATAAGTAATTGTAATATATGGGAATGGGAGGAGAGGTAAAGAAAGTAGGAGTAGGGGAGGCAGTAGGATATCATTTTCATCATTAACAATGAGATGCTACGTGTACCATCCTCTTGTTGTAGCCTAATTATATACTACAATTACAATATATAGAGATGGTCCCATTCAACCCAATCAATACTATATGCATGCATGGTCCCATTCCCATGCACTGCACTGCACTACACACATATATATATCAAAACACTTATAGCCTATGTTCATGTGTAATCAATCGACTGCTCATAAACATTTAGTATGAATAAAACATTAAACTTTGGAAGCTTGGAAGTTAGATTCATTTCATTGCCATTAACAAGTACTCGATCTTATAACTACTAGCTAATGAGTTGGTCTTTTAGAAAATTGTCTTGTATAATTGTGATTGATCACGATTCACATACTCTCTTGTATTATAAAACTTGTTTGGATTATTCACTTCAAATGCTTTTAAATGTCTACAAAAATAAAATATCTCTAGAAGTAGATAAAAGAAAGGTAAAATGTCTATAAAAAGTAAATGTTTTGTTCAGTAAACATACCAATGTATAGACAAAAGTTGAAAAAGAAATATTATATGAGATTGTTTGGTAAAATTTCTTAAAAGTCACAGGGTATGATTTTAAATTTACCAAAATGTCATTTGATGAATAAATAATGAAAAGGTTATTGTGTTATTGTGTTTTTTGGTCAACCCTTAAATTACTACAGTCAACTTATAATTAGAAAGTGAAAGTCTACATTTGACACAACTTAGTCAATCGATAACATAAGTAAAAATTTATGTATATCTAACTACGCGCGGTCGATCGATCGTGAAATTCATGGTCTACAGCAGACAATGAGGTTGACCATCTAAGTCTAATATAGTAATATGTAACTCACTCTTTGCACTCCAGTTGTTGTAGCTTACACTCTTTAATCTTTATTGTGGATGAGGTTAAATTTCTCAACAATCAAATGTTTGAAAGTCGAGTAAAGGGTCTCTTGCAATCAAACAACGTACAGATCAAATTGTCTATACACAATTAGTCAATCTTATGTAGAATAAGTGGTGGACCCACATGGTGTATTGTGGGGTCAGCTTTTTTTGTTATAAACACTCCTAAATATATAGATTAAGGAGGCCAATTGCCTAGAGTAACAGAGATAGTGGCAGAGTAATAGTTACAGTCATCCAAAAGAAGAGACAAGACACCCACAGGCGGGTGAAGCATAAAACAGCAAGTCCTAACAGGGGAATTGAA
>JAYMTF010003240.1:0-15718 GCA_036897485.1 Pelargonium nanum | reverse complement strand
GACCCGGACCCGGACCGGTTGTATTCGGTCCGGGTCGCCAGGTCCGGTCTGATTTGGACAGCCCTAGTCCTCCCTCCGTCCAGAGGGCCTTGGAAGGGATCGCCGGCGTTCTGGAGAGTTCTGTGGCCGAGACGCTGTCGGTTTACCGGAATATGAGCAAGATCTATCTGCAATTCAACTGTGGCTTCCTCGCCAACTCGCTCCAGCGGTCCGCTGTCGCCGTTGCAGGATGGCTCCGGTCGATGGACTCTGATCTTCGCGATAACGCCGATCTTCACAACATGATCGCCGATCTCGCCGCCGACATGGAACAATCTTGCTTTCAGGTACCTATTTTCTTCTAGGTTATGCCACTTTATGCATATAGTCCATGTGCATGTCACGTAATCGTGTCGTTTCATTTCCCATCATTCGCATCCGAAACAACACTGTTTTGATTTTCTGTAATGTAAAAATTAATGAAACATAACGTTTTGCCTGACGTGTCATTATCACACACTACACACGTGGACACTGTATTTGACGTGGTGTGATGACGTGTTAACAAATACTAATATTGACTTGACACCTAAAATTCGACTACAATCAAGTGAGTTGGGTGTAATTAATTTAAAAGGTTCAAACAAGTAAAAACTCTAACGGGAAGTTAAACCTAAAACCATTTGACTCATAAAATTTTAAACTATTAGTGACTGAGATCAAGCAATACACAACTTAAATAGATTCCGGCTATTTATTTATGAGTGTCATCTTTTTTTTTTTCTAATCCAACCCTATAAAGTTCCCAATTCTAAAATTCCCTAAATTTCAAATGACACGATAAGATTCATTTTTATTGGAGCCAAACCCAAATCTAAATTCTTTATGACTATTAACTCAAATCGCATATTTCAAATCAAACTCAACATGAGAAATAACAACAATATTAATTAGATTTGAATGAAATTCAAGAATCCAAATGAATCATCATTTACTTTATCTCCAATCTTAAATTGTTCATGCAAGGATGGTGTTTGATTTCAGGTCCTTGAGAACGAAGACAGAATTTACACTGACCTAATGACCGAAGCACAACGAAAACAAAAACGAACAGCAGTGAAGAGTGCCATAATCATGGATCTAGCTCGGGCTTTAGGCATTGACCCGAGCAGTCATTCGAAGATTTTGGAACAGATCAAGCTCTTGAAGAAAGACATCCCCGCTGCAATTCCCTCGCAAAAAGGTTGGCTTTGACATCTTTGGTGAGGACTTTGGATGATTGGTCAAATGAACTAAAGATTCCTACCCTCAGTTCGGATCTTAACTTTGAATTCGATGATCCCAAACTTTCTCGATTTAACAACTTCCTCTGTCCCTTAACGAAGGAAGTGATGAAGGAGTCTGTGGTTTTGGAGTCCTCTCAGACGTATGAGAGAACATCCATTGAGCACTTGATTCAATGGTGTATGGAGAATGGGCGCGACCCAACTTGTCCCGTCACTGGAAAGGTTCTCAAGTCTTTGGAGCATAAACCAAATATCGGGTTGGCCCTGGCCATTGAGGAATGGGTTAATAGGAATGTCGAGATTCAGTTGAAAAATGTGGCGCGATATCTTGGTGAAGACCCTCCTCCCTCTATGGATTGCATTGATCGCGCTTTAGAATATGTTTATAACATATCAGAATACTATCCTTCAAACATATATAAGGTGAGAAATGTTGATATTGTTGTTCTCTTAGTTAAATTGTTGAGAAACCGTTCAAAGATTATTGGAAGTACTCACTCGAGGAGTAAAGTTCTCGTGGCTTTGCGTAGCTTGTCCAAAGACGAAGAAAGTAAGGTGAGCTTATCGTTACAAAGTTAATACATTCTTGAATTTCAATCTGTTGCATCCCCAATTTGTAAATTTTGCATACTGATAAAATGATTATGTTTCTAGAAAATAATGCTTAGAAATGGTATCACAAGATTAGCCATACCTAGTCTTGTTGGGAGCTCAGAGAAGGAGAGTGAGTGTGCTGTGAAGTTGTTACTTGAATTCTGTAGTGACGACGCATATTGCATAAAAATTGCATCGGAGAAAGGTGCATTAGTACTTCTCTCCGGGATGGCACGAGACACAGAGCATCCCTCGTTATCCAATCTGGCCGAGGATCTCTTGAAAAGAATCGAGAGGGTGGAGGATATCGTCGAGGACTTGGCAGCAGCGGGAAGAATTGAACCCGTGCTTAGCCGGTTATGCAACGGTATGGTTTGTGTTACATTTCTGTTTCTTCAACTCAAAAGCATTGATTTATGTTGACATATTAAGCAGGTTCTGATGATGATAAAATAAAGATGGCTTATATGGTGGGAAAAATGACATTAACAAATAGCAGTAAAGAACAAATCGCGAAGCGATGTGTAACAACGCTAGTTGAATTGTTATCCAAGCCCGAAGGAAAGACGCCAAGCTTGCTAGCTCTTTACAAGCTATCAGAAATGGAAGAGAATGTAACTATCCTTGTTGATTCTGCTGTGCTTCCTGCTCTCACAACTATTTTTTTGGGGAAGGACTCGACCCTTCGATTAAGGGAACTGATTGTACCCGTAATTGCGAACATAGTATCCTATCATAACGAAGGACTTTCGATGCTGTCAAGATCATTTGTTTCCTCCCTTTTAACGCATTTGCCCTCGGGATCCCCTCAGTTTCAAATTCATATTCTCCGTACGCTATGTGGAATCGCATCTTCTCCCCGAGCAACGGGTAATTAATTTCTAACTTGTTCAAGGCATGTAGGCATTTATCAATGTGAACTAATTAACCAAATGTTTTTTTGTATCTTTTCCCTGATTTGCAGATATAGTGTCTTGTGATGGACTCATAGCCATTGTTCAATTTCTCAACCACCAAGGAGTTGAGCACAGGACTCATGCATTTAGGCTTACAAGGCTGCTTTTGGAAAGATTTGGCCAAGATGTAGCTTGCGGGTTTATGTTTTGTGATGAAGACGCGTTGCTCAAGAACAAACTTCTAGACATTCGGTCTACAGATGACGAGAGATCTGATGCTGCTCGCATACTCGCTAACCTTCCCCTGGCAAGAGACGATATCAAAAGCTTCCTCGGTGGTGCTAGTTTTGTGAGGTGGGTAGTTACTACTCTTAAAAACCCGCAATATCATAATTCAAATGCAACTATCATTGAAGGTCTTCTCGGCCTCTTGCTCCACTTCACCCGAAGCCTTGATCCCGAAACTATAAATGTGGCAAGAGACCATCACTTGATGGCCGTCTTCTGCGAGCAACTTGGTTCTTCAAACCCAAGATTGAAGCAACTAGCGGCCCTTGGATTGAAAAACTTGTCCGAATCATGTGGAAGGGCACGCTATGCATCATCCCGGGGACTCTTCTTCCCGGGATTCGGGAACTGGATGAGATTATCATTATTATATATGTGTCCTATACACAGTGTCCTCTGCGAAGGTCAGTTTTGCTTGCTAAAGAACAATTGTATCAAACCCTTGCTTCGCCTCCTCGAAGACAAGGACACCAATGTTCGAATAGCAGCAATGGAGGCACTTTCTACTCTCGTGTTAGATACCGATATGTTATCAAACGATGAATTCGAAAGAGCTGTGGACGAGCTGGAACGTTCGGGTGTGGTTGATGCAGTGGTTGCTGTTTTTACGCGAGTTGGACCGGGAGAGCTTCAGGAGAGGCTAATTTGGGTGATAGAGAAAATGCTGAGAATGGAGAGCCTAGCAAAGAGGTACTCTCTGAATGAGTCTCTAGTTAGTGCTTTAATTGATGCATTTCAGGTTGGGAATACAAACACGAAAAGGCTCGCTCGGGATGCTTGTATCCGCCTCAAGCGGATACCGGGTTTATGTGAGAAAATCTCGCCTCATACTCGCCTTAAGTGGTTTAAACGACTCGAGTCTCCACTCGTTGCTTGACTTTCTCGGGAGCTGTCTAAAATGATACCCGAACTGGTTTGGTTTACATGACTCGAGTCTCCACTCGAACTTGCTATTTGGTTCTACGTTAATTTTAGTTTATGTTCGAGTTATTGATCATTTCACTGTTCGAACTCACTTTTCGTTACGAATTGTTGGTTTGTATTGGTGAATAATATACATTTAAATGTTTTCTTCTATGTCTTTGTGAATATTTATTATCTCCCTCATTCTATATATGCAACAAAATGTGGAGAACACAAATATTCATAAGCATATGCTACAACTTCTATTTTCAAATAATTATAATACTATCATGAATCTTAAATCAATTAACACTAGTACTTTTTTTAAGTATAAAAAGTAGCCGCCAAATAAGCAAGAGAATATAATATAAATAAAAAGTTGTCAATTCGAGTTTTAGAATAAAAATGTATATTCTAAAACTGACTCGCCATAAAACGTGATTTCACAAAAAAAAAATACATATATATATATATATATAGAATGCATTCATTTATCCGAAGGCTAAAACATTGAGGACTCTAATTTGTGGTATGCTTAAAATCCAAATTTGCAAAATTATGTGCCGACGTTTAAATAAGAATAAATTTGATTTTAAATTATCAATTTTATTGTAGTATACAGTAGAGTTTTTTTATTAATTTAATCTTGGTTTAGTGGACACCAATTGCACACCCAACACGTTTGTTTACTAGAAAAATATAGAGAAAAATTAAATTAAATTAAATTAGTGTACAACTTGTCTTAAAAATAATCATATGTTAATGGGTCAAAGCTCAAAAGATCCATTTCCAAGAGAATTGACTTTGTGAATTGCGTATTCTTATTATTCTTTTTCTCTGCGATACAACAACAAAAATATGATAAAGACATGTTCTCATTAACAATTCTGTATCTATTTTTTTTTCTTGGGTTTAAACACACCTATTTTCACGTAGACTTCAAATAAATATCTTATATAAAAGGTAAAAATTTAATTTGGTCTTTTAATTTTTGTTTTTAATTCAATTTGGTTTATATATCTTTTTAACTAAAAATAATCATTGAACTTTCGTATTTCGACCAAGTTTGATCACTGAACTTTTTCACAAAATTATCTTTGAACTTTCAAATATTAATTTGGTCCGTGAATTTTTGATATAAACTCTAAGCGCAATGACCATTTTGGGTCAGTATGTGAAAGCTTAGGGTTCATTTTGGGTCAAATAAAAGTTCATTAAATTTAGTTATATGATCGAAACATGAAAGTGTATAGACCAAATTAGTTTTTTTAATTATATAACAAAGATCTATGAATCTAACTGTAAATTTATATGTTTCAAATATTATAATATATACATAGATAATGTTTCAATTATATTAATAAATATTTAACTAAATCAAAATATGCAAATTGTATTTGTTGTATCGAATCACGTGTCAGGACTCAAATTGTCAGTTTATTTACAGTTCACCTAATAAAACTATTTGTGTTTAATTACGTAATCAACCCACCATGATTGTGTTAGGCTTTTAATGATAGATTAAGTAATGTTATCTATAAACCGACACAAAATTTAGGATTAGGACTAATTAATCTAATCTTGAAATGGAATGGAATCATTAGGAACACCAAACCAAAACCTTTATCAACACAAAATATATGTCAACATGTTAGTTTAGTTGATGTGGCCCAATGATGACGTGGCAACAAAATAGACTTTAACGATAAGGCTAATTGACCCCATCAAATATTATTTTTTTTTCCACTTGAGTGGACAAAAACAAACATTTCCTTTTCTAAAAAAGATTTATATGAAATTGCAATTGAATTGCTTTAAGTTTGTTGTATAGCACTAACAATTCGTGTTTCAACAACGCGTTTGTGTTGGAGTACTCAGCCCGTTTAATAATTCCGTTGAGAGTCGGAAACATGAACGCATAGCTAAATATTTGTGTTTTGAAACAGACGACATGTCTAACAACATAACGAATTGTCATGTGCTTGTTATAAGTCCCTATTGCTTATTTTTTGTATGTTAGTTGACATAGTTATGTTTTTTTGTTTTTTTTGACATAGACATAGTTATTATAAATATATAAAATTAGTGAATATAATTGTTTGTGAACGTGTAATATCAAGTGTATTTGAGGAGTATTGTGTCATACAAATTGGTCTCTAACTTATTTAAATGAGGGCATTATCAACTTAGGGCAATTAAGACAATAAGATAAAAACTAATAGGACTAGCTACCAAAAGAGCAGAAAATGTTTCATTTTATTGATATTTAATTTAACTTAATTTTTGTTTCAATTAGGTCCTTATATTGTTCATATGGTTTCAATTTGGTCATCGTTTTATGCTACTTTGTTTTGAATTGGTTAAACCAGAACAGTGCTATCAAATTAAGAATACATGTCAAACAATTTAATTTGATTTCTACAAATGTTTTTGTTGGCGTGACGACTTGTCTGATGAATTACACAATTTTGTTCTTAATTAGTCTCATCGTCAATAAATAAAATTAACTTAAGGGTTAAGTGGCCGCCAAGTCAAAAGATGGATGAAAAATGATAAAATAAATCAAATTAAATATTAATATATACAAACAAAATAGTTTAAAAAATAAAATAAAATATATTTTCCAAATAAACAGCACACAGAATTGTTGTCAATTGAGTATAAACCCCCACATCAGCTGCTTAATTTAGCCAAAAATGTTTTAGATTATTGTCCACTTAAAGCCCACTTGAATATATTTTAGGTTGCTTTTCAAAATAATTAATCAAATAGAAGATGATGATAAGTTTAAATAGTTTATTGAGTAAAGCTAGTCCTATACTAATATTAGTATATGCCATACCTAAATTAAATTACATTAAATTGGTATACAGTTGGCAGTGACATGAATGAGTAAATTTGTAATTATGCCGTGTTTTCATTAGACTCATAAAACACGCACGTACGATTAGTTTATTGTATCAAATTGTTATAAACGTTTTAGGGTTATAATGGTAATCTTATTACAAATCAATCAAATTGTGAGTTTGAATTAAGTATCTGGCCCAACTCGTTTACATAAATGTGAATAACGTGTTGTGTCGGCACTCATAAATGCGTTGTGTTTAAAATTTGTGTTTGGTTGTTAAACATGTTAGTATTCGTGTTGGTCACACAATGGATAGTTAACCTTTACCATGACACGAAAATAGACTAACAATATATTGAATTACGTAACTCTACAGTGTTCAGCAGCTGTGAAATGAGGCTATATAAGTCAATCTAAATTCGACGTGCTTATTACACGAGTTGATTTACGCAACACTAATACGATCTGTTTATGAGCATAATGACATATCTATCATTCAAATAATTTAGATCCAAATTGTGCAACTCAACCCAATACACCGAGTTTCTCGGAGGTGGCAATTGGGGTTTCTGATCAGATCAAGATCAATTTTTTTTTTTTTTTTGAAAAAGACCTAAATCAAATCCGACCTGAATTATAAATTTCCGAAGATGAATTCATAGGTATTTACCCGTTTACAAAATTTAATCGAATCTATTTTATACAGTCTGAACATAACACACGGTTCGAGTCTCGAAAGCATAACAGAATTCTCTAACTGACAGTACAACAATATTAAACAAACACAGAACAAATCCATTGTAAAACCAATCCCACACGTTGGATTTGTCCAGAGTCAACTCTCTCTCTCTCTCTCTACAAAAAGACCATTTCTGTGTCAAAACAAAATCTTTATCGTCCTCTTCCTCCAATTCACATCACATTTTCTAAGCTTCTTCTTAGCTTGCAAACGAAGCAACCCACCATTACAAGAACCCTAACCAACCAAACCACAATTCAATCCAAAACCCTGAAATAGAGAGACAGCAAAATTAAAAATGAAGCTTGTTTGGTCACCGGAGAGAGCATCACTGGCCTACATCGGCACCGTCCAGTCCGTATCCACCCACGACTCCGGCGTCGCCGAGCTCGTCTCCGCCATGGCCGCCGGCTGGGACGCCAAGCTCGCCGTCGAAACATGGTCCCACGGCGGCGTCTTAGCCACCAGCATTGGGCTGGCGGTGGCCGCCCGGCACACGCGCGGGAGGCACGTGTGCATAGTCCCCGACGAGAGTTCGAAAACGGAGTATCTCCAAGCCGTAGCTCAGGCGACCGGAATGTCGCCGGAAGTGATCGTCGGAGAGGCTGAGGAAGCTATTTTCGGGCTCGCGGATGTGGATTTCTTGGTCGTGGATTGCCGGCGGAGGGACTTCGCCGGAGTGCTCAGGCTCGCCAAGCTGAGCGGCCGCGGGGCGGTTCTGGTCTGCAAGAACGCTAGCTCCAGAGCCGCCGCGGGGTTCCGGTGGCGGAGCGTGCTGGAAGGTGGCGACACGCGCCGGCTTGTGCGGTCGGTGTTTTTGCCGGTGGGGAAGGGGCTGGATATAGCCCATGTGGCGACTAGCGGGTCGGGTTCGGATAAGGGCTCGGGTGAGAAGAAATGGGTCAAGCATGTGGATCAGCACTCAGGAGAAGAGCATGTTATTAGGAAAATGGTGTCACAGATCAATTGAAGATAATTAAAAAAGATTAGGGTGTTTTTTGTATATAGGAAAATTTATGTTTTTTTGGCTATAAAACCCATTTGTAATTATTTTTGGCCTATGTACACACATTTTGCTTATGAACATTGTGAACAGTGAATGTAAGTTGAAAAACATTAGAATTAAATGATTTTGTTTTTTTATGGACTCGTCATCATGTCAACTCATAATAGTTATCATGTCAGCAAATCTGCAATTAAGACAAAACGTTGCATTTTATTTTGTTTTTACTTTGCAATCAACTAGAACCGTGTTGTTTTGGTTGTTGATTTTGGAAGAAAAAAACATATCAAATCGCATCGGAAACTATTGTTCAAAATCAAACTGATTCTTAACTTATCATTTAAGATTTACAAAAATGAGTGACACTCCCTTGGGAACTGTGAGAGTAATTAAGTTACACAATTTCTAGCTTTCGGCACAAAAAGTGTACCGTTTCCTATTTTTGTTAACTTATTTTCCCAGAAAATGTAGGGTTTGACTCACTCCCGACAATAACAAGCACTCTTTGCAATTGCGCTAATACATCAAGCCTATAAACCACTGCACAACTAAAGTATATCCCAAGATAAAAAATATGAATACAATGACCAAATCAATTTATAGTACATTCAAAACCGAGCAATGAGGGACTCTTCTCGACAACATGATACACTCACCTGACAAATCTGCGGAGCGCGTACCAATACAAAATGGAGTTTCTCTTCTTCAAGTCTACAACATGAAGGCATTTATGAGGGAGCGAATGACGATATAACATGTAGTCAACAATCACAAGTGGAATAGAGTAACTTACGTGTTTGATGATCTTATTACAGTTTGTATACTAATTTATTCATTAGTCCCACCTAGTTCTTCTGGACGCCTTTTTCTGTGAAAGCGCCTTTTTGGCTAGAAGGCGTTTTTCCTCCGCGAGAGCAGCCCTTCAACAATAAGGATATGATGTAAATAACAATGTAGAGCCCTTCAAAATTCACAAATGAGAATGAGAATCAAGAATGAGAACGGAAATGAAATTTCCATTTCCGTCATTTTCATGACCGAAAAATAACAAATTATAATCCAAGCATAAGCAATGAAATCTCATTCTGATTCTTTATTCTCATTAGACCTTGCAATTTGGCCCGTGGGCCTAATGCGGGCCGGGCAAAAAACTCAGGCGTTTGTATTTTGCAACTTTTTATCGGCCCTACCCTTTCTCACTAAATGGCGAGACACGTTAGAACTGACGAAAAGTTGCCCGATGAAAATACGCGTTTTTGACCCGCCCGCATTGCCAGGTATAATTCTCATTCCTGAACATAAGTTCAAATCCAAACAGTACCGGAAGGAATACAGCAAAAAATCGAGTAAGCTTTGAACTGCGAATACAGAGAACGAAATACATAAAGCAGCACAAATGCTTCAGATAACACAGTGGTGATTAGCACTTACATCTTTGCAATTTTCTTTTTTTGCTCTTCCGAAGGAGGCGGTGGGACATAAGCAGCAGCATCAATGATTGCCTGTTTGGTTCACTTAAAATTAAACAGAAAATCCAGATAGAAATAAGCTATGAGAATATTAACCCGGAAACAACCATGGCGGTGAGGCAGCGGATATTTGTACTATTATCTGGGAGCTGATGACATGTTAGGCATGGTTTCATAGTCGTTTTGGAAATAAACCCGAAATCATAACACTACCTCCGTTTCTAAGTGTCGTTTCATACAAATTACTAAACCAAGTTTAATGACCAACTAATACTACCTCCGTTTCTCTCTTTTTTCTTGTTGGAAATATATATTAGTAGTATCCATTAACAAACTTGGAAACTATAAAATGGGTATAATTGAAAAGTATGGTGCATTATTACATAGAAAAAATGTCACTTGTTCATAAACAGAGGTAGTAGAAAGCACAAGGGTAGATCAGATGATGGGAAGCAATAATTTCCGCAAATGAAATTGCAAGTACCTGTAATTTCCCTAGAGCATCTTCAATGTTACCCCTGAAGATGAATGGTAGAACAAAACTTATTCATTTGGTAACAATTAAGCATAATAGAGAGAGAAAGAGAGAAGAGGGAAGAGACTAACTTCTGTGTTCTGGTCCTTGTAGAAGAAATCACAAGCTCTCCTTCCTTGTTTATTCGATTCTTTTCCTGTTTATAGCCACAAAACTTCAACAAATCATGCAGATAGGGTAAAGCAATGCCACATAGTTTTGACGAAGCAGACCATAGAAGAAAAGCTATATAATGTCATCATCTTCTAAATACATAATGCTTAGCCTATATTTACTATACACTCTTCCATGACTTATTGTTGGATCCATAGTTTGCATTGTAGATACAAAAATGGGCCCATCCTAAAAAAAAATTCCATATAGACTTCTTGAAAAGTGATGTGACAATCTATGTGGCAGTTATTTCTTATTTTCGTGATGTAAAATTAAGTTTAATTTCAGAACAATAAAAACCCGGCATATAAGATACCACAACCCTCGTTAATTTCTGGAGCGGAGCAGCTGGTTTATAGAACAATTGTGCACATCACATCATTGTGATTTGGCCAAGCAGTCAGTAAATTAATTGTTGTGTCACATCACATAAGTTGACACATCATTTTGTACAAGATGTGGGACATATAAAATTACTCTTTTGAAAGTGTGCATAAGAAATTGGAATGACAAACCATTTGGATGATCTTCTTCCTGATATGGTCACTTAGCCAACATGCATTCATTACATTGAAGCGCATATCCACTTTGGTGTTCACTGTATAATCAGTTCAAACACAGACTACTGTAAGCATCGGATCCCAATTTAAAAAAGAATACGAGAAAAAAGAAAAAGAGAAACTACAGATAGAAGTCAGTCATGAAGATGAAAGAAAGAGACCTTTATTGACATTCTGGCCTCCAGCCCCACCACTCCTTGCAAAACTCACGGTAACATGGTCTGAGGGAAAACGAAATTTAATAAATAAATAAATAAAAAATGAACAACGAGCAGTTAAAATCATCCAAGAATGGGATACCCTTCACTAAGGATTTTGACATATTTGCACGATATTGATCAATATTAGTTTCTAAATATGAAAGGAATCTATAAGAAAGAAAAGAAAACAAAAAACAGTAAAACAATATCAAACACATTCATTATTTGTGTTGAACTTACCCTAGGGCAGTTAACAAAACTACTTGGGCAACAACACATTTGATTACCAAGCCTAGCTTCAACACATTACTTCAGAAACAACATGTACAAAGTGTTGTGCTTCGTATAAGGGGACGTGTAGAACAAAATATGCTTGAGATATAGGGAACCCCATTGATGGACTTGCAAAGGTTTGTTTCATCACCCTTATTATTTTAAGATTTAACTGAATCTCATTACAATGCTAAAACAAAGATACAGCTTCTCACCTTGAAGATATATAATCAAATCAACTGGCTTAATATTCGAAAAACTTAAGATTTCACAGAAGACAACCCTAATCTGGTTGAGTCTAACAAAAGTTCTGGGTCTACTAAGCAAATCAAAGTATCTATTGCGCAGCAAGATAACAGGAAAGATACAGTTTCAAAGTTATGTCCTTCTCTTCCACCAAAATTAATTGAGTCAAGTTGTCCATAACTCCAAATCAAACCACATTGATGAAACAATATAACAGTAGCTGTTTTTCACTTCTGGTCGAATTGTAACTATAACTGAACATTAAAGTGACATCAGAGAAGCTTCAATATTAGCTAAATCTTGCAAGTGCAGTCGCTAAAATGATTCATGACAACAGAATCCTACATATAACCTCCCATTTTCTAGTTCGGTACATTATTTTTAGCAGTTAACAACAAGAAAACAGGACAAAACTGTAAGTTCATATCCTTAGGTTCATCATTCCAGAACATGAATAAGCCTAAACTAACCTATAAATCTAAAAGTTCGGTAACCATAAATTTCTCAGTTTACAACTAAAATCACACACACACACACACAAAATGAAGACATATTAGCTTTCTCGAGAATTTACTCAGTAAGAAGACAAGCAAACACCAGCTTTTTTTCTCTTCCATTTTAATTGTCTCTATAACCAAACACTAGAGTAACATCAGACAAGCTTCAATGTCAGCTGAATATGGTAGGCTCTGTCGGTAAAATGATTCATAACAATTGAACCCTAAACATAACCTCCCACTTTCTGGTTCTGTACATTTTTGTTAACACTTGTCAACAATAAAGCAGGCCAAAAGGCCCAAAACTGTGAGTCCATATCCTGAGGTTCATCATTCCAAAACACGAAATATGCCTATTTTGCCAAACCTAATTATCTATCTCAATGTTCATTAACCATCAATTTCTCAGTTTACAACTAAAATCACACAAACAAAAAACATGAAGACATATTAGATTTCTCAGGAATTTTCTCAGAAACCAAGCAGGCAAGCACAGTGAGAAGCTATATTAGGAAGTGACAACTCACACAGACCCAAACAGGCAAGCATGGTGTGAAACTATATTAGGAGGTGATAAAACACACACACTAGCTTTCTCAGACATTTTCTCAGTAATAAAACAAGCAAGCATGGTGCGAAACTATAATAGGAAGTGATAAATCACACAGATATTATCTAAATAGCTAAACATGCAAGCACAATGTGAAGCTATATATCAGAATGTGATAGATCTCTCAACATACACAGACATTTTCTCAGCAACCAAATAGCAATCACGTGTGGAGCTCCACACACAAAATCAATGACATATTAGTTTTCTCACACATTTTTCTCAGTAACCAAAGAGGCAAGAACAGTGTGAATCTATGTTGGAAAGTGATAAATCACATACACATATGAACTTTCTCAGTAACCAAATAGCAAGCACGTGTGAAGCTCCACACACAAAATCAATGACATATTAGTTTGATCAAATAATTTCTCAGTAACCAAACAGGGCGTGTGAAGCAATCTGAGGAAGTAATAAATCACACACATCGAAACCTTCTCCGACATTTTCTCATCAACCAAACAGCACTCACGCGTTAAGCTACACACACAAAATCCATGACATATTAGCTTTCTCACAGAACAAACAAGAACACATATTGTCTTTTTTAGACATTTTCTCAGCAAAAAAATAGGCAAGCACGTGTAAAGCTCCACACACAAAATCAATGATGTATTAACTTTCTCACACATTTTCTCAAGTAACCAAACAGTGAATTTATATATTAGGAAGCAACAACTACCTAAAGTGATTTGAGGAATTGGCCCTGTATCAGCAGATCGAGCTCGATTCTCTGCTTCCTGCATTAGCTGCTGAACATGAGTAAACCGAGACGAGACCTTATTATCGTCGCCGGAATTGGAGGCGGCGCACCGGATTGCGGTGAAAGTAATACGGCGTCGTGGCAATCGGATCGCCGCACAAACATGAGGAATCGCCGGAGGCAACGCACGGAGCGTTGATATCGAAGAGGTCGGAGATGGACGGCGGATGATTTGATTGAGGATGGTGATCAAGGTCGCTCTGATTACCGCCATTTCTGAGTTCGTTGGAGTTTTGATGTCAAACCCTAATCTATTAAGAGAAACTGGAACTGCACTTTCTACCTCCTACTTCTAACGGTTTTATTTCTTAACCAAATTCTGAAATCTTAGGTTTTTGTGTGGACCCCAAAGGGTAATATCTATTTTCAAAAATTTAAAGTGGTACGTGAATTTACCTCTGTTTGAAAGTTGTAACGGATATGTAAAAGTGCGGATCAAAATTTGGGTACCCGTTAATTTAATCCAAAGTTATGTTGTTGTCTTGCGCGTACTGAAAATGAAAATTCTAAAGTCTTGTTGGTGTCTAGGTGGTAAATTCGTTTTATATCAAATTTTGGCAATACAATTAGGTTCGGATTGTGTCTAAACATGTTATTTTGTGTCCTCGCAGAAGAGATATATAGCATTTGAAAGAAAATGTTCATCGAAAAAATAAAAAATTTACTTCTTACGTAATAGAAATCTGAGGTTAGGTGTACTCAACTGAACCAAAACTTGACCGTCAGCTCTATCTCGTGCCAACACATTTTTCGACTCCATATATCGAAATGAAAGCTCTACGAGTTAACATCATATAGACAATATTGATATGAAATAAAAACTTACAACAATAGTTTCAGTCAATCAGTTCACCACCAACAACAACCTTAATTAGAGAGGTCTTGACTCTTGACTACAGAGCCAAAACCATAGAAGAGAGCACAAAAAGGGGACAAATCCAGCACTCTCTCCATGTCTCCCATTTCAACTCTCATGGCCTTCCCTGTGTATAATATCCACTCCTTCCTTTGATGTCTGATGTCATCTTCCCCGAGGGCTGCGAGCGCGATGACGTTGCGGCCTTGTTTTTGCCATCCAGCATCGTCCTCGCAGAGTGCTGAGGGTTCTCGGCTGGAGGAAGTGCCCAGCCTCCTTGGCTACCTTGCCTTCTTTGTTCGATTCTGTTAGCACCTATATACCCGAATTCACGTCAAAGGTAGCTAAAATTAGGGCGCTACTTCAACAATCATGTATAAATCATCCAAACAAGTGACTGGTTTAGGCACTTAACAGTAGAGCTACTAATTTGGATTCAAAATCCAATCCGACAAAAAAAAGGATCTGATTTATCCAACAAAAACACTGACAGATCGGATCGGACCAGATCGAGCAAGTCCGCAAAAATCAACACATTTTACACTAGACACCGAAATCCGATCCAAACCCCAGATTTGTCTTTACAAATCCGATTTGAAAGAAAATTGTGCCACACAGCGTTTAGTTTGTGCCAATATTGATCCCTGATTTGATTTTTGTTCCAAATTACTCCCTCAAGTATCTACTTTGTGATATATTGGTCCCCAGTTTAATTTTTGTTCCATTTTAGCCTCCTTAGAATCTATTTTCTGCCAATACGCACATGATATGGTGACCATCTTAGAACAAAACAGATACTAAATGGACCGTTTGAAACAAAAATGAGCACTAAGGAGACTAAATTGGCACAAAATGAACACCCAAATGACTAAATTGGAACAAAAATCAACTAGGGGACCAATTTGACACAAATCGGATACTAAAGGGATCATTTTGGAAATTAATTAATCCATCTACATATGCAAGCCAAAATAGAAACTTTTCTGGGAAGGGGGGGGGGGGGGGAAAAAAACGAGGGGG
>JAYMTF010003239.1:0-15718 GCA_036897485.1 Pelargonium nanum | reverse complement strand
TAAATTGGGTTTTCAGCCAAAGTTTGGGTACCATTTTTGCCTTTATCCCTATATATAAATATGTACAGTGTTACATTTGTGTGTGTATTAATGTACTGCTACACTAACATTTACACAGTAAATTTGATGTCAGTTCCAGAAAGTGAATTGATCCTTTAAGCGTGGATGATATTATTCACTATCGCAATGCTGAAGGATGTCGAGTAAATTTGATGCATAATGCACAATTACTTTTTAGTCTTACTATTAAACCAATCCTTGGCATCCTTCATAGCCTCTCCCGACTTGTCTTTGGCACTCTCCATAGTGTCTTTGGTAGCATCCTCGGCATTCCCCATAGCGTCCTTGGTAGCATCTTTGGCATTCCCCATAGTGTCCTTGGTAGCTTGGGTGGCCTTTCCTGCATGCTCCTCAGTCTTGTCTTTTGCATTCCCCATAGCGTCTTTGGTAGCATCCGCAGCATTTCCTACATGATCCTTGGCAGATGACATGTAATCTTTAGTTTTGTCTTTGGCATCTCCCATTGCGTCCTTGGTAGATTGTGCGGCATTTCCTGCATGCTCCTTAGTACTGTCCTTGGCATTGCCCATAGCATCCTTGGTAGCATCCGCAGCATTTCCTGCGTGATCCTTAGCAGATGACATGTAATCTTTAGTTGTGTCCTTGGCATCCCCCATAGCATCCTTAGTAGCGTCCGCAGCATTTCCTGCATGCTCCTTAGTACTGTCCTTGGCATTCCCCATAGCATCCTTGGTAGCATCTGCAGCATTTCCTGTGTGATCCTTAGCAGATGACATGTAATCTTTAGTTGTGTCTTTGGCATCCCCCATAGCATCCTTAGTAGCGTCCGCAGCATTTCCTGCATGATCCTTGGCAGATGACATGTAATCTTTAGTTGTGTCCTTGGCGTTCCCCATAGCGTCATTGGTAGCATCCGCAGCATTTCCTGCATGATTCTTGGCGGATGACATGTAATCTTTAGTTGTGTCCTTGGCATCCCCCATAGTGTCTTTAGTAGCGTCCATAGCATTTCCCGCGTGGTCCTTGGCAGAATGCCCTGCGTCACTCATACCTTGTTGTGTGGGGGTTATCGCGTACACTGTATTCGGGCTCAAATCTCCTTCCGGTTTTTGAGCCGACCCCATTACGAAACATGTTGATAAAACCAGCACTACAACATATGCTAGATTTGCCATCACCAACTTCAAATGTTTGATGTATGCGACTTTTATGTGAAGTTGACCAATGTGACTAAGATACAAACATTACATTTTATAGTGTTCCTGTGAGCTATATTTATATGTGGCTAAGAGTATGGTCATGCGCTTTCTCTGGTTTTACAAATGGTATGTTTGTTGTTAAAAGACGCCTAAATACATGGGGTGTGGTATGGCTCATGATTGCTTGACTGGTCAGTTTAATTTCGAGCCACAAACACAAGACATGTACAGAAGCTTGTTTGAGTATTGGACCCAAATTAGTCATACCTAACGAAGAGAGCCCACTCGGCAACCAGTTCTGTCTGCATTCATGCTCATTACAATAATACCACAAAATTGAAGTATATTTGGGTTGAGCATAATGGAGTGTGTTGAACTCGTTTTACCCGCCTAACGTGTTTAATTTTAACGGCCGTGTAACTACTTTATTGATCCACACATAAAAAGATAAAAGCGTTGTTTTTCATTTATATAGTGTAAAAAATTACATGCAGGTTAAACGGATCAAATATATTGGATCAATATCAATCCATTTATTTAAACGTGTGGGATCGTACAGTTTTGAATCCAATTATTTAAGACATGTTACCCGTGTTATGTCACGCCAACCTGCTTATAATTGAATCGTGTTATTCAACCAATTTAATAAACGAGCCGATTTTTAAGTTTACGTGTTTAGCATAATACAAAGATTCCAACACAATACGAACACGACCCGTGCATATGAATTGTCTCCCTAACTAATTTGATTGAGCTTGCTTGGTTAATTTCTGAATCAATTTTATTTTTTTGTAAGTGGACGGTTGTCAAAATAATGAATTTTAAATGGTCAATTTTTTATATTTCTAGGCAAATTGGTTTAGGTTGGTCTGGTTTTTTTTTTAATTTTTATAGGCAAATTGTTTTGTTACATTACAAATATTGCATTCAAGCATTATGGGCATTGGAATGATCAATGGGTTGTTGTAGCCCAATTGGAGGCCCACCAATAATGTTGAGGAATGGTTGTCACTGGTTCACAAAACCCAAATTCATCTTCACCATCCAATCCAACTTTTGGTACACATGCTCCATTTCAAGTTGATCCACTTGGATTGAATCTCTCAACACATTCCTTTTTCTTTTCACTTTCTTAATGACATGTCAATGTCATTATTAGCCAACCCAAATGCCCTACTTCAACCATGTAATATTTATCATTTCTTCCCTCCCACTTGAGGCCTTATTTGGAGTGTCTAATTCAATTGTCTATAGTGTTAAAATGTTTGTACGATTAGTTAAAATATAGTAAAATGTTCGTAGAAAATAAATAAGTTAGGTAAACTAACCACGAGAAGATGTTGAATTTTTATTTTTGTAAAAATAATTTGTTTGATAAAATTGTTTGAAAGAAAGTAAGATTATAATTATGATTTAATTAAATCATATATGTATATTAAATGTACAAGATATAACATTATAAAACTTATTTTTCATATGCAAGTTGGCTGGTGTCAAATATGAGTCAACCAACAGTTGACCGATTTAATCATTTAAACGGTTGACTTTTTATAACATACAAGTATAAGAGGCTAGAGTGAGTCGATCAATATCTCATATGGGTCTACCTAACTAGAACGGTCTACTGTATATAGTAAAAACATAAGACGTGACACTGCGTTATTATTTTTTTATCTAAAGAAAACAAAATTTTCATAACATGGAAAACATTTGGAGGTTTAATATGATTTGGGAATATTTTAGTCGTAACTGGAGCAACATCAAGAAAGAATCTTTGGTTGAATTTTTCACACCACTTCTTGTGGGAGGTGCAACGGGCACC
Source organism: Pelargonium nanum (assembly GCA_036897485.1). Classification (NCBI taxonomy): domain Eukaryota; kingdom Viridiplantae; phylum Streptophyta; class Magnoliopsida; order Geraniales; family Geraniaceae; genus Pelargonium; species Pelargonium nanum. The sequence goes on along the minus strand of JAYMTF010003239.1, from coordinate 12,676 downwards.
AAACTCTATACGTCTAAAAGAAATGATCAACATCTCCAACAGTCAAATATAAGTAGGTTTGGATTTCTATGTGTACATATCCATGCAGGATATATGTATTTTGGACCTCCCAAACAAGATCTATATCAACTAATTATTGTCTTACATAAGTGAGTTTTATATGATAAATATCCACAAATATAAAATCTGTGTGTTGTACTTGATAATTACCTTAATAGTGTTGCCAATATTGGACAGTGAAAGTGATAGTCAATTGTTTGAAAACCTTATTGCATTATTCATCATTTACCACCCAATGCTTCTCCTTGAGTCATCACTACTTTCTACTAACCAATTCATATAATTAATATATTCTTCTTTTCCATTTTTTTCTTGCAACATTACTTGAAGAGGTGTAGTCTCCATGCTGTATTTATTTTCTTAGTTGTTAATATTTGAAAAATAGTTTTTAACATTACATGACCATTCTTGACTGGTTTTTCATATTTCTCGGCTCCATGTTTGACGTTTTCCAACTTTACATGTACGTATATACTATTAGATAAGAAGCTAGCTGTTCTTTCACTAAACCTTTAGATAAAATGATAAGAGAAATCAAGTATTGTATTATATATTTATATTGTGTGCATGATGAGCATTCAAACCCTTAAAAAGTTAACAACAACAAAAAAAAGCTTAAACATAAGACTACGAATCGTGAAGCAATGTATGATTAGTGGCTTTTAGCCTTTTACACATATTGTTAGTCCTATTATGAGTTTTTATGATATTTTTTTTTTCTTTTGTATAATGAGTTAATTATTGACACCTCACTCTGGCCAAACAGTGCAGTTGCTTTTGTTCATGCTAGAGGTCTCAAGTTTGAAACATCTCATGATTGTGCCTTGGTATTGTGGGTGTTCTTTTTGTATTTGGCATTCACCGGGAATAACAACACTCATTTGAACGTAAGTTTTGGAGTGAAGCTAAGTCATTAGATCGAGCTTGAACTTCTTAAAAATCATAGTGATGACGCAAAAAGTAGGTCACATTTTTATTTGTATTTTCAATTTTTATTTTATGCAGAAAGCATCACCAACTGGCAACTACGTAGCTTTTAATATTTCCGTAAAAATGAAATCATATTTGAAACAAATTTGTACAATTCAAAATTTATACAAAATAGTTCAAATTCAATTCTAAACACATTTTTTATTTTAAATATTTATGTTCAAAAATAAACAAAAAAAAAATATCTAATCCACATTGACTCTAACAAAAACTTGGAATTGATTGGGATTGTGCAAAATAATAATGGCGAAAGGACATGTGTGGGTGTGGGTCTCGTCACTATTACCGTACGGACCTCGCTCTCCAATGAAAGGCTTGTTTTCAGTGTCTCCCATTTTCGACAGCTGGATCCTTACTGTTCTTCGTGTTCCGAGTCCTACCCCACCTGCCTCTCCACCGTTGATTTTTCCCTCTGCCTCAAGATCAGTGTGCTGTACTGGGTGCATCTACAGTAGATTCCTGTCTCCTCTGCTGAGTCACTGCCTACGTGTCATCGTGCAAGCGGGTGTTGAGATCACAGGGGTACATCAGTCAATACTCATTTCAACCTCATTGGATAAAGATGTTGATGTCATCGTCCAATCCCATGAGGCTATTACATTTCCAATAATAGTATTACTAGAAGAAATTAGCTATAATATTACTCTTTTTGCAATTAAATTAAATATTTTTGTTCCTAGTTCCTACGGTAGGTTTAGCTCTTAATAAGAGTTTTGCATGCCTCTCTACAAGGGAAAAGTGATGGATGAAGTTTTTATTCTCGACTTTTGTATTTGTAAGAGTTGGCGAAGCTCATTTACAAAAGAACAAAAGAGTAGGCTATAAACTATTTTCAAATGCGTTGAACTATTTCTTTTACTTTATTTTTATTAATTGATTCTATCAGGTCAATTTGTGTTACGTAAGCTATGCGGCCATGATATTTTAAAGATACGGAGGAGCTCCAAATCACACCCAAACGAGACCCCAAACTAATCATACTTCACCCAAAACAAATGTCGAATTTGGTTTGGAAGTATTAATACTCCCTCTTTGATAAGAAAATGTGAATGTGATCTCATAATTCGCATTTGAAACTCTCTTTCAGAAATATTTCTCTTTAGCGATGTGTGGTTAATATTTTTTGGAGTTGATTCCTACTCTCATGTCTGAGGTGAATTTTAAGACACAAACGTAGATCCACTACAAACATGTGCTATTCTTGTGAAGATTTCATGAACTTAGGAGTAGTGACCCTACCCTCCATCTCCATCCCCCAAAACCTCAACCTTATCTCCCTCATCCAAAACTTCAAATTTATAATAATTTTGAAACAATCACTTTCAACGCGTAAATAAGAGAATGACAAAATCTATCATACTATTTTGGAATATACGCATCAACATGTATTTCATGTAAGTTTTACTGCAGTTGAAATAGAAAATGATATATATGACTTGTTAGTGACAAATCATGTTTGAAGAAAAACATTTCCGGCCAACTACATCTATATATGTGTGGATTGACCATGATTACGCTCATTTTCAACACTAATGAATAGGGAAGTTTCATTTGTAAATTACTTAGGGTTTATATAGATTGATAATGAAGAACAATTAGTCAAGTATGAATCATGAGAGTCGAGAGATGAATACTCCCTCTAAAGTCTAATCCTTGTAAACATTCTCATGCAAGAAGCCAAATCAACCTAACATCCATAATCTCCTACCAATATGTCACAACATTTACATGGAACTCTTATCAAGAGATAAATTAATGGCTCAAACAATAACACCATAACTTACTCAAAGATATTAAGTGTTTGATTTGTCTAAACTATTTTCACACGTACATGTTCCTTTTTTTTTCTTTTTTGTATTGGCCTACAAATTCATACCGCATTAAGACTTTACATCATTCTTCAATTATTTGGTACAAACACGTGTAAAATTAATGAAGCAAGTAGTTGCACTTATAAGTGTATAAATAAATGTTCATAAACATATTTTAATATATGTGCATGATTTTTGTTTGCATTTATATGTGCAATAACATAAGTGCATTTAAGCTAATATTGTGTAGAATTTAAGAGTAATCTAAACATACATAATTTGAAACATCTAATTGTTTTAGAAAATTTAGCGAGGCGGGGTTTTGGAGACCAATCCAGTGAGGCGGGGTCTTTGGAGGCGAACCCGGCGAGGCGGGGTTTTAGGGAAGTTCACCAAGTAGCTTGGTTCTTTTGTTCCCTAGGCACGTTGCTCGTACGTTCTGGGTGTGCAAGGTGCTCTTGTGCGTTTTTCGCAGGAGCCCGGGGCATTGACTTTATCCCCATGATTTTGCCAAGTGTTTTGATTTCCTCTAGGCCCTTGGGTGAGTTTTGAATGTGTTAGGATGGACGGCAGATCGATGAGGAGGCCGAACCCAAGTTGCATATCCCCTCATACTGTGAACAAGGGGGGCGGACTACTCTTTCTTACGTTCCAGAGTCGCGATGGTTTTTCTCAAATATGCTCAGAAAGTTGCTTGGTACAGAGGCAGCGTGCCGAATGACTTCAGGTGCGTCCCATGGCTTAGGGAGCACACAATGACTCTGGGTGGGGCCGAACGTCTCGAGTCAAGTGTTGTAGGCGTGCGGTTATCGCGACGTTAGGTGTCGTTGGATCTTTCATTTGTTTAAAAACTTCTATTTTTTTTATAAATCAAGTGTAAATGAAATTGCTTACTTAACATTTTAATTTTCAAAAATGTCCAAATGAACACTAATAACGTTTAGACCATATTTTTGTAATTTGTTTATGTAAGACTTCTTGGTGTTGTTGCGCATTTAACGTTTCTGCAACTATTTTTCTTTATTATTTACAAAGAAAAATAGAACGTACATAGGAGCACCCACTGACCACTCCCACTAATGTTTTGTCCATATTTAATGAAAAATAAGTAAGCAACACATACAAGTGGGATGGATTCATGGACGAGTTTCTCATACTAACATAACTAGCCGTACACACGTGAGTAAATGCTTTTACAGTCAATTATTACATTGTTTTCTATCTCAAAATAAAAATTCAGAGTATATATCACTTTTTTTTTTGCCATTTTTAGAATCAACTAGAGTTTGTCTATGACTACATCTGCTATTGATTTTCTTACTGTTTTGAGAGTCAGCTAAAATTTTTGTACGACTACGACTATTATTAATTTTCATAATGACGACAATATCTTGAGTTTACAGATAACATATTGTGGTCTATCTCGTTAGCGAGTTTTTGTTTTGATAGCAAGTTAAATGTTGTTAGGGTTTTCACAGCAGCGGCGACGTAGATTCGCAGTAGTTTTTTTTATTCGTGTACGCATGACAACAAGTTGCGGTTGCAAAAAAAGAGAAGGTGGTTTAGAAGGTGGTGGTTTGGTCGGAGCCATAAGATCAGAATTTGAGTTTGCTGCCGAATCAGATGGCAACCCGATGGTGGCAAGAGGCGGTTGGCAGAGCCCTCCACGTGGTCGCCTTAAACTCTAAGTGCAATTGTTGTCAGTTGTTCGTGCTCTTCAGGTTGAGAGGGAGCAATCCAGTGCTTTCGGTTTGTTTATTCATGATGTTTTAGTCATTGTGGCTCGGTTTGGTAGTGTCAATTTTTTGTTTGTAGGTTGGTTTGCGAACCGAGTAGCTCACGAGTTAGTTAAGTCTTCGGTCTCTTTATCAGGTTTGTCTAGGTGTATTGGTCTTCAAACCCCCAGTTTTATATATCTTTGTTATCGTCCAATTTGAAGTAATGAATTATTAACATTTTGTGTTAAAAATTTATAATTAAAATTTGGAATGATCTAATTAAAATTATATTTGTCTATTATATAGTCATGTGTTTTTAAAAAAAGTAAAATTAAAACATGTATTTGATTTGTAACTCATCATTTGAAATGACATGCTAATAATTTATGAGTAATTAATGAGAAATTATACTATTTTCAAATATAGTAATTATTTCAAAAGAAAGTGAATTACGCATGCATGCAAATAGATGTAGCAAAAATGACATATGCAGGCTACATGGATCTTTTTGTCTCTCTTTGAATTGGAAATACGCATAAGAAAAAAGGGAAAATATATTTGATCCTTTGGTTTGGTTGATTTTTGTTGAGTTGTAAGAGAACAACAATCTACCTTTCAGCTCTTCATGCATACATATTACATGCTACGTACGTACAACACTAAATCTTAGTTATGTCTTATGTGTTGTTTCTTTATTTTGTGTTACTAGTGTCATGCTTATATAGCATGACTTAAGGACTCCGCATCAATTTAATAATTTAAACATTGGCCACAAAACTTTATCACAACATTTTGAGCTTGAGATGTCCTTACAATTATCTGAAACAAACTGTGTAGCAACCGGTGAATACAATTATTACAAATAAACATTATAAACTTATTAAGATAAAAAAAAAAACTTAATTTGATCCTTCAACTTTTTTTAAACTCTCTGTTCAAAAAAAAAAAAAAAACTTCTTTTAAACTCTATATTGTTTTTGAATTTTTGTGTTTCGATTCAGTTTGGTGTATGAACTTTTAAATATTGACTCAAAATGGTCATTACCATTTACCATTAAAGCTTGTATAAAAAATTCACGGACCAAATCGGGTAAATATTGAAAGTTTAGAAACTATTTTGGTTAAAATAATTTAGGGGCCAAATTAGGTCAAAACACGAAAGTTCACGAGAATCAGACTAAGTCAAAACATAAAAGTTCATGAACCATTTTAAATTTTTTACCACTTATTAATCATAATATTAAACCACAAAATATCGAGAAAATATTACTCTCTATTCTCAATAGAATGTCTTATTATTATTTTTTTTTTAGCAATTTAAGTATACAAGAGTGTACTTTTTCATTTTCTTTTAGAAAGTAAAGAAATATAAACATGGCATGAGGTTCTTGGGAGAAACTTGTGTGTAGTTGACGAATTGACGTAGTGCACATGTTTGATTTTGAACCTAAAAAAATGGTCCAGTGCAGTGCAGTGCAGTACGTACCAAACCAAAGAGACAGCCTATAAATTGTACTACTTCATTTTTGATAGTATTAGTTAGGCATTGAAGATGGAGACACCCTCCAATCCATCACCCACAGCTGGTTCCCACTTCCCTCACGCCACTCAACTCTAACCCAAGCCATCTTCTTTTCTTTTTCTTGGGACTTAGGACAGACCTCATCAGCTGGTTTTATCATCAACTGATTTACCTGCATAATCTATTTATAACCGAACTGACACGACCTAATTAACATGTTTAAATAATTGAGTTTAAGAGTACGTAAATTTATTGGTATTTGCAAGATTAATATTAGTTTTGAAATGCTAGTCCATTTTTTATTTTACACTTGGTCCATGCATAAATCAACTCCTTGTGTTGTGCTGAAAATTTATATGGGTAGCGGCATGATTTAAAAGTACATAACTCGACTCGACGTGTTTAAATAAATTGGTTGATATTGATTATGTAAATAATCAACTCAACTAAAAGTTTAAACTGATACTTGAAGGCTTAATATTAGTTTTTATATGCAAGTCCATTTTTGCTTTGCATGTGGCTCATGCACAAGTCCACTTCTTGTATCTTGTGTTGAAATTTAATATCAGGATCTTTAGTAACCAATGCTTTGATACGAAGTTAAACTTGACATAACCTAAAATGTTAAGCTAATAGGTGGACTCAACATGTACATCAAATGGTGACAAACTTCATATTGTTTCGATATGAGATACACCAACACTCCCTCTCACGTACATGCTAGATAACACAACGGATCATGCACGTGAACCAAAAGAGAGACAACAAAAATGGGTCATTATGCCTAAACCAAACCAAATCAAATCAGATTTGATATCATGTAAAGAATTAGCTTAACTAAAAACTTAAACTGATAGTTGAAGGTTCAATATTAATTTTACGTCTACCATATCCCAAAATCTGTTATATTTGGATGAGTCAATAAACAAGTACTTACACAACCCGATAAGTTCAACAGGTTAAGCAAGTTAGGAGAGTCTGACTCGAATAAGATCCGATTATTGAACGAATTTAATTATTTGATAGAAATTCAACACTAAACAAATTAAAACTATGTTTAATTCGTACAGTCCAGTGTCACGTATCATAACTCAAACTGACAGCTCTACTCGCATGGGCGATTATAAATGCATGCATGCATGCATGAGTGGCCACACATTTGAAGCTAAACAAACATGGTGATGGGTCTCACTCAGTTTGTGTCATTTCATTTCAGACACCTAATCTTAACCTAATCAATAATCAATAGTGTTACATCGTACTGCTATATCATTGTACTGTGTTCGTGCATGCGGTCATTAATGAAATTACTGTTGGTTTCGTTTTGATTCGTTGAGGAGCAACCAAATCATGCTCAACACTATTTGTGTCAAATTTACGTGACGCTCGGGACACGATTGCTGCTACGCGCTTGCTTTCTTCTACTTTCTACCCACAAAAATCAAACCATTATTTAAAAAAATTATTTTAACAATTCATAAGGTTTATTGAATCAGACAAATTAAAGATGGTAGTTGAGATATTGGGTTACCAGTGAAAACACAAGAAAAAATGTTACATTACATTGTTGAATTTTAGAAAGTCCGACAGTGAAAGTCAATAGTTATTTAGATAAATTATAAGAAACCAATTAAGTACTAAATTCCTGAAATAGACCTTACCATGACATAAATTTTAAGGTGTTTTGAACCATTCTCTGTGACTGTAATTAAATTTTAATCTGTATTATTGTATGAGTTGGTGAGTAATTAAGATTGTCAATGTCAAACTATGCTAATCAATATGTCTAGTGGCTTTGATTCATTGCGTACTATAACGGTTTAGTGTGTTCACATTGTAGAATTTGAAACTGTGATTTTATTTCTTTATGTTTCTCTATTTCTTATAATAATGGTTTATTAATTCTAAAACAATTGTTTTAAAGAATTAGGGTTTCTTCTTCCTATGCCGTTTTGAGAGTCAATTAGGGTTTTCGTACGGCTGTGCCTGATTTTCAGAGCGGCGGCGATCTCTTGAGTTTACAGATAACTAATTGCGGTCTTTCTCGTTTAGATAGCGAGTCTTGCTTTAATAGCAAGTTAAGGTGTTGTTAGATTTGTGTATTGGCGGCGTAAATTCGCGGGAATTTTTTCGATTGGTGAGTGCGTAGGGCAATTGAAGATCTATGTCGGTTGCAGGGAAATAGAAGGTGGCTTGGAAGATGGTGGTTCGATTAGAGCCCTCGGATCAACCTTTGAGTTTGTTACCATATCAAATAGCAGACCCAGTGGTGGCGAGGGGTGGTCGACAACGACTTTCACGCGATCGTCTTAAATTTCGTGTTCAATCGTTTTTAATTGTTCACGTTCAACACGTTATGATCGAGGTGTTATGGATGCTTGAGGGCATCGTTCAAACCGAAGGGGAGGGTCTTCCCAGTGCCTTTGGTTTCAGTTTTTTTGACGTCTTGGCTAAGATTGCCTATGGGGTTTATGGTTATTTGAGGTTGTTTTCGTTTACTTCTATTTCTCTAGTTATTTGTGTTAACTGGCTTATAATTAATTTTGGTTTCTATTTCGCTAAGGTTTATGTTTCGTTATTTGTACTGTTTTCTTTGAATTAATGGAGTAATACTTTCCCTTCAAAAAAATATATATAATTTTACAATTTTAAGAGTTATTTATTCATGAATTATGTTATAACATTGTAAGAGGAAAAATACAAATTCTAAGTACTTCTTCGAAAACTCTTCTAAAAAAACTTTAAGGAGTTAAAAATAGTTTTGGCGATATGTTTGTTAAAGAAAAACTAAAATGAAAGTTAAGTTGACCTAAGATAAAATCATGTAGGCAATATTGTTACTTTTTAACGCAACAATCAACATTGTTTAAACTAGTTGGATCGACATACACTAAAATTAGGTTGACTCAATTTATCTCTTATCATTGTATAACTCTTTTTGAGCTGAGAACTTTCAGTCTTATGCTAAAATAAGCTAATTCAAAGAGTTATGCATGAAGTTATTCCTAAAGTGACTTATTTTATCAAACATACTTATTCTATAAGTTACTCATTTTTCTTATGTATAGTTGACAGTTGACACCTCATTGAATGATGAAGTAATGTTACCTAACAAGCTTTAACTAATTGATATTTAGTCTCTATAAAAATAAAGACACATATTTTCGTATGAAGAAATTATATATTGTTGTTTGAGTAATGTTATATGTTTCAAATATTATAGAAAAATATTTGTACAAAATGATGTGTAAATAAATGAGACCCGACAGATCAAATATATCATTGATTACTTGACATAATCACAATATGCCACTTGTGCCGTATGTCTTATAAATCATGTGATCAGCTAAAAATTAATGAAAGAGTGGTGATATAATATTTGCCGGGTTGTTACTCTATAAACTTGATTTTAAACTACGGAGTTATAACATATGTGTTTGCCACTTATATTGCCATCTCATTTTGTACAAAATTTGTCACTTTATTTTAGATTTAAACTTTCTTTTTCTACCTATCTACAGTGTTAATAAAATACATTTTATTTATTTTTATTTTCTCTTCTTACATGTTCTTATGTTAAATCCAGTACAAATTTTGTTTTTCTTCTATTCACACACCATTTCATTGATTTGACATCTTCTACAACTAATGCATAACATTTCATGATTAAGATAATAGCTGAAAAACAAAAGCAAAATGCCATTATTTTTTTATACAATAAAATACAAAAATCATTTCCCCGAATTTTGTTTGAATTAATATCATTATCCACAAAATGCAGGGATTGGAATTTTCGACACAATAAATAGTTAATTATATAAACAAAGTCAGAGGCTTAAAACCGGACAGCAATTAGGTGAAAATGTATAGATAATTGTTGTCATTTTCATGACTTTGTTTCACTGTACGTTGTACTCGGATTCAAGCCAACCCATTACCGTAAAAACAATATAATTAATAAATAAACAAAAAAGCCATCAAACACAATTATGTAAATTACGCTACAGAGAGGGGCAGCATTGTAAATTCGACATGCTTTTGTTTAGGACAGTCAATTATGTAAAAGCAACTTTGCTTTTATCGTACCGACTATTTGGTAAACTTAGCTATAAAAAGCATAAAAAACGAGGTTTAATTAGAGAAGAGTCTTGGATTCTTCGTTAGTCAGTGGGGGCTGTAGTTAAAGACCCTGGTTTTGTACTTATTTACAGTTTTGCCAAACCAACCTCAAGACATGGCCATGGCAGCAAAAAGTTAGGGAAAAGAAAAAAAGAGAGAGAAACTTAAAAAAATAAAGTAAGTAGTAAAGAGAAAGAGACTTCTTTTCTCTCTGTCAGTTTCATCTTCACAGATCGCTTCCGTTTTCCTCACTTTTCAACGTTTTCTGATTTGTCTTCCGTTTTTTCTCAGACTTTGAATTTCAGTTTTTTTTTTTTTCTTTTCGATTCGGGTTCTGGTGATTATTAGCTTCCTGGGTTGGTTGGTAACGGTTTTTGAAGTTTCGAAGCTTAGGAGCAACGACGGAGAAGAATTCAGATCTGGGTTGTGTTGGGTTTTGCTAAAGAATTGAAAAAGTTTGGTTTTTGGGAGAGCAGATATGGCCGGACGCTAGATTCTTGTCAAAGGTATGTGAACAGTGTTAGTTAAAACCAACTTGATTTAATCTCTTAAGGAACTGTTTCTGGATTTGGGCAAGTGACATAATTTTATTTGGCCTACAAAAATTGATTTTTTTTAGTAAATAAATGTTTTCTATACCTGCAATTATGTTCAGGGTTTCTTGGGTTGTGATGTTTGCTTCCTTATACGGGAGATTTGGATAGTTTTTGGGATAAGAATTGAATTGTTTTTGTATGTTTTTTTTTTTTGTATAGGTTTGTGGGTTGAAGATAAGTTTGAGAAATGGAAGAGGTGGGTGCACAGGTTGCTCATCCCTTTTACTTACAGCAGAGTCTTTCAAGTAGGTTCTGTGAGGCAGCTCCAATGGCTAGGAAGCGTGATCTGCCTTTTCAGACTCCCAGCTACCAGCATCATCAGCAGCAGAGGTTTGTTTCAGGGTATCAAAATCCTGTGGACTGGAATTCTAGGGCTTGGGATTGGGATAGTGTGAGGTTTGTGGCCAAGCCGTTGGAATCGGAGATTCTCCGGGCGGGGACTGTGCAGCAGAAGATGGATGAAGGTATGATGTTGAAGAAGAACACGGTGGAAGAAGATGATGAGAGACTAAGGTTGAACCTAGCTGGGGGATTGAGTTCTGTTGAGGAACCATCAGCTATGTCCAGGCCAAACAAGAGGGTGCGGTCTGGATCTCCCGGCAGTAGCAGCTACCCGATGTGCCAGGTTGATAACTGTAGGGAGGATTTGTCAAGTGCCAAAGACTATCATCGCCGCCACAAGGTGTGTGAAGTTCATAGCAAATCCACGAAGGCCCTTGTGGGCAAGCAGATGCAGAGGTTCTGCCAGCAGTGCAGCAGGTTGCTCCCTTACTTCTGATTTGTCTAATCTTTTTTCTCTCGATTTATGAGTTTTATTTCTTAGTTTGAGGTATTTTTGGGTGCTTTTATCTTATTGTTTATGAGGGCAATGTACAAGATATTAGCTATTCTCTCAATTTCATATTTTTGCTTATTGAGTTTCATCATAATTTTGTTTCTTGATAATGTAATTTGGAGCATTCTTAGTTTGAGCCAGCACTAAAATCTTCATTCACACTTGCAGGTTTCACCCCCTCTCTGAGTTTGATGAAGGAAAGAGAAGCTGTAGGCGCAGACTTGCTGGTCACAACCGGCGGAGGAGGAAAACTCAACCGGAAGATGTTACCTCACATCTATTGGTCCCAGGAAATATGGAGAATGCTGCCAGTGGAAATGTGGATATCATTAAATTGTTGACTGCTTTTGCTCGTGCACAAGGTAAGATGGTAGGCCGAGTTGGTCAGCGGTTTTGCTCTTCAATTTTCTATTCACAGCTAACATAGTGTATTCGCTACTGTAGGCAAAACTGAGGGTAAGAGTGGTAACGGGCTGTCTGTACCTGATAGAGACCAGCTCCTTCAGATTCTTAGCAAGATAAACTCATTACCTTTGCCGGCGGACTTTGCCGCTAAGTTATCTGATTTTGGGATAAATAAGAAATTTCTGGACCAAGCATCTTCAGAGCACCAAAACAGGTTAAATGGAGGCACAACCTCTCCATCTACCATGGACTTGCTTACTGTTCTCTCAGCCACTCTGGCAGCATCTACTCCTGAAGCTCTTGCATTCTTGTCCCAAAGAAATGTACAGAGCAGTGACAGTGAAAAAACTAAGACAACATGTATGGACCAAGCTGCTGTTTCCCATTTGCAAAATAGGCCTCCAACTGAATACCCATCAGCTGGAGGGTCGAGGAGTAGTACCAGTTATCAGTCTCTCAATGAGGATTCAGATTGTCAAGTTCAAGAAATTCGATCCAATATACCGCTACAGTTGTTTAGTTCTTCACCTGAGAATGACAGCCCACCGAAACTAGCATCTTCAAGGAAGTACTTCTCTTCTGACAGCAGTAATCCCATGGATGAGAGATCTCCTTCATCT
>JAYMTF010003238.1:0-15723 GCA_036897485.1 Pelargonium nanum | reverse complement strand
ATATATTATATTGTTTAAACTTTATCCAATTTTTTATACCAGTTGTTCTTGTATGAATCAAAAGATAATTGAATTTTTGAATTTTTTTTTTAAAGAGGTTATCAGTAGATTCATTAATTCATAGCATCAAGCATAAAAGCAAAGTCGGGAACATCATCCCCAACCCAAGACATAGAATCAGACATCGAAATAGCGTGCCGAGCAATAACGTGGGCAACACTATTCGCTGATCTTCTAGCATAAGCAAGACGAACTGAATTAAAACAAGATAGCAAATCAAGACAATCACTAATTAGGAGGCCGACATGACTCGAATCCGTACACTCCATCGAGAGCTTCGATACCACCTCCTGAGCATCAAGCTCGAAAATATTTGAATTTATTTTATCAATAAGAGAAAAAGTAAGATATTTTTGACCTTTTAATATATTTTCAATTTACAAATATATAGCCTTAGGCCCAACACGGCCCATCATGTTCTTTTGTGGCCCAATATCTTGAAATTAGGCACAGAAGCCCATACATACAACATGTAGTTAGCTCATGTTAACATGTCGCGCATCAACACAACACAAACACGGCATACACACACGAATTGCACCATGCCCAATCATGTATCGGCAATACAAAGTAGCAACTCGGTAATATCTCTCAATCTAGACAAGTCTCGAGTTCGAGCTCTCACGTAGTCACTTATGTCAAAAAGTACTCTCGAGAAAATGACAGGCATGAGTTGGCAGTATGGTTGAATAAAGTTTACATTTGAAAATGTGCAGGACGGGTTTTGGTTAAACTATCCAACCTGAACCCGACCCGACCAGAAACCCAAATTGCCAGCTCCATCAATACGCTAGTCAAGCAAACAAAACATGCAGAAATTTCCTTTCATCTCACAATTCATTCACAGAACAGAACATAGGATCCTAAAAAACCAGAAAGGCTTCATAAACTGATTATATATAGGAAAATATCAGTACTTTTCTTTTCTCTCTCTACTATCCATATCGGTAAATGGATACAATATTCATGCCAGTAAAGATTCATCTCTGCACTAACTGCATTTATCCCTAAAACCAATAGAATCGCGAAAATGAGAGCGAAGAAGATCGTCACTTACATATCTATCCGCTTCGGCTAAAATCTAGTAACTCCTCTGATAGCGTGGATTCGCAGAAGCTATCCCATCATGATCTCCGAATCCCGACCTGTGCCCTGTGAGATTGGCACTTCCATGATTTGTTCGACTGTTCGGTAGGATCATTGATGAATCGCATGAATTGTTGCAAATCCCTAGTTTGATGAGGAATGTGACTGTGCTACCTTTGTCGGGACCCTCACTCTCGATCCAAATGTGACCTCCCATGAGGTTTACAAACCTGATTCGATTGATCATTTGAAAAGGTAAGTGGAAAGATCGCATATGTTACTGAAAAATGAGTAGTTACAAATAGCTAATCCGTAGTATTGTGCACAAACACATAGTTAACTAAAAGAATTTTCTACGAAACTCAACAAGGACAGATCTAGATTTTTTGCTATGAGATTGAAAAGTTTATCAAACTATCGGGGCAAAATTCAAGAATTTCGAGGGACAAATATGAAGTATTTTAAGAAATATATGGTATAGTTAGAAAACAAAGAATCTAGTGAAGGGTCGTGATAAATTCTTTAAATTAGTTAAAGTGTTTGACGACAAAACTACGAGTTAATTATCCGTAATTACAACTGCACTATGAGAAGAATAGTTGGTACCTTTTACAAATGGCAAGTCCAAGTCCTGAGCCACCGTTACTTCGAGCAGATCCATTTCGAGTCTGCGCAAATTTGGTAAAAATATGTTGGATATCTTGTGGCAGAACACCACAGCCAGAATCCTTAACCTGCAGCAAAATATTTTAAAAAAAAATGCATAAGGATCTATACAAACATTGCACTGACTCGCACCAAACTAAAGCAGTACACAGCAATGGACAAGACTATAACTTTTGAACATAAACCTATGAATTCTATAGTTGAGACTTGAGGTAATAGAAATTAAGTTAGAATAAGCTTTGGTGATAGTAAACAACAAATAATATCAACCTGCACGCGTAGGTAGAAATGACCATCACTTGACACCGGATAAAACTCAGGAGGTCGCCAATCTCTTAATGATTCAGGTTTTGCAACAGAAACGATGATGGATACATAACCCTCCTTTGTGAACTTTACAGCATTACCCGCAACATTTAAAATAGTTTGCATAAGTCGTTTCTCATCACCAACAGCGCACACAGGAAGATCCGGGGCAAGGATCATAGTCATCGACAACTTCTTTACCGATGCAATAGGCTTTATCAAATTAATGACCTACAAATCAATACACAAAAATCTTAAAACTCACATTGTTCCGTGCATAACAATGAAAGGTTCCAAACAATTCTCTAATCACATATAAAATCAGGTGTAAAATTTTTATGCAGTCCTAAACATTACCATTTCGGCGCCATAGTTTTGAAAATTTTGAATATTTAGGGCTATTTTTTTTTTCAGGGTTGTACAACTACAATTTACTATAGTCTGTAATTACCTCCCTGAAGACCCCATGAAGATTGAACATGCCAGTGTCCAGTTCCAAGCTTCCATCTTCGAGCCTAGAAAGATCTAGAACATCGTTAATAAGTGTTGCCAAGAGGTTGCTACTCTTCAGTACAGTCTCTATCATGACTCTTTGTTCTGCAGTTAGTTCAGTTTCTAAAAGAAGAGAAGATAATGCGATAATTGCATGCATCGGTGTCCTCATTTCATGGTTCATGACAGCGAGGAAGTCGTTGCGAGCATGGATCGCCATCTCAGCTTCTCTTCGAGCTAAATCTAGAGCAACATTCTGCTCCATGAGCTGATCACGGGCCCGCATGGACTCCTCCAGAATAGCAGCATGTGAAAGAGCAACAGCGACCTGCATGAAAATAATAGGTCAGCTCAGATCTATAAGTTCCAAGTACAGTTCCGAGTTTCACATCACATATAATATGAGAAACCCTACAATAGATACCCTGTGACCAAAGAATCTTAAACTAATATAAGTAAAACCTCAAGCCGAGACTAGGAATTTTTTTAGGGGTAATCACGGATGACTACTCAACTATGATGTCGCAAAACACATTAACTACATTTTAAATTCCTAAATACCCTTACAATCTCAAAAGAACCCTAAACTAATTGTTGTTTCACTCTATCTTTGTCCATCTTCCAAATTCTCTCCATAATTTTGGATTCATATATGATATTTATGACATCAAAGAATGTCATGTGCAAAGCGTGTGATGAAAGAAAATTAGTTTCTCCACTAATATTGATGATTCACAGGGTAAAAACATATGGTGTATAGATGCTATGGAATTCGAAGAATGTAGTTTTGCGTTTTGCGTTTTGGGACATTATAGTTGTGTAGTAAACCATAACTATCCCAAAATTAAGCAAGATCAGCATATCTAGAAAGATACGATTTGGAAAATGATAGTCTTAAAATAAGTATTGAAGAACCTGCATACATTATTTTCATCTTTCTATGACAAATTCAATATATTATTCCCTTTTCTCATCTTCAAATACCTAGTCAAGCAATCACTAGTAACTGCAAAAATCCGAGGCACACACTAAATTCTCAACCTATCAACGCCAAGTTGTTCAATGAAATAACCGTTTACATGGGAAATAATGTCAGGACGTAGCAAAAACATAAATTTAAAAGCAGGCACAATGAGAAAAAAAACATCATATTTATTAACAGATCAATAAAAAATAGAAGGCACGAAAAACACTAATGACCTGGTCTGCAACGACTTCAACAAGTTCCAACTCATGTTCTCGCCATTGTCTTGCGCTATCCGTAGGAAGAATCAGAACCATTATAGCATAGCTTTTCGCAGAGAGCTCAGGCCAATCATTAATTTGGAAGTTCGAGAGATTTAAAAGCGGTACTCGCACAGCCACAACCTCTGGTGGCACATACCGCCCAACAAGAGGTCTAAACCTAGCCAACGGGCATGTATATGGTATACGCATTGCTCGGGCACTGTTAAAAACCTCAGTGACTATTGAAAGGTTTGTCGACACATTAGCTCCCGTCGATAGCTGGGTTAGGGTATGAGAAAGTTGCAGATTCAAACCCGTTCGTGATGGCATCCATAATGCACATTCTTCTAAACCTAAGGTCCTCCCGAGCTCAACAAGAGTGGTTCTTAATATAGTGTGTCGGTCAAGTGTGCTTCTAATTTCATGGGTGAGCATTCGAACATGCCTTCCCGTTTCTTCTTGCGTAAGAATAAGACCCATCTCCCGATCAAGTTCTTCAGCCTTGTTTTTAAGAAATACCTCCCGGGTTTTAACGCTTAGCAAGTCAGGAATAATGTGTACTAACATCAATGCAGTTGCACAAGATACAATAGCACAAGAGAGCTTCGCAACAGTCATGACCACAGCAACAGCTTTGGAATGCATATTTAGTGTCCATAAGTTTATGAAGTGGGTTGCTCCACAGAGAACAATAAAAGCACCGAACTGCATAAGCACCCATCTATATGGGAAGAATGCGGATTTTTGTACAAAATAAATAAGCTCCAGAGGAATGGAGAAATATGCAACGGCAATTAAGAAGTCCGATATATACTGATATTTCACCAAAAGGTCATCATTGGGCCATGGTGTGTCAATGCAATCACAGGACTCCATTACCTGACAACAGGCTCAATAAATCTGAGGACATAAAAACTATGTTAGAAACGAGATTACAGCATAATATGAGCTTGCTATAGAACTATATTCCCATGTAAAAGAGACCAACTCAGCTCAAAATCAAAATCTCACAAAAATTGGCGCCCACAACCATGAATTGGCAATCATGACATTGGAGACAATTTCAGAACTTAACACACTCAAGTTTTCTCTTCCACTTCTTCAATAGAGGCAATTTCAGAAAAAAAGAAAGAAACCCAAGTATTTTCCCATGTAAGAAAACCAACTCAGCTAAAAATCACTATCTCACAAAATTCAGTCCCCACGACCATGAAATGAAGTAGCAATCAAGTCATTAGAAAATTTCACAATTTAACACACTCAATCTTTCTCTTTCACTACTTCAATAGATCCAATTTCAGAAATAAGTAGCAATAATGTCATTAAGCAGTTTAACAGACACAATCAAGCTTTTCCTTTCACTTCGTCAAAAGAAGCACTTTCAGAAGGAAAAAAAGAAAGAAAGAAGAAGAAGAAGAAAAGAAACCCAAATAGTTTCCCATGTAAAGAGACCAACTCAGCTAAAAATCAGAATCTATCTCGCAAAAATTGGTCCCAACAACAATGAAGTAGCAATCACTCGAGCTTTCTCTGTCACTTCTTCAATAGAAACAAGAAAGAAACCCAATTACTTTCCCATGTAAAGAGACCAACTTTACTCGGCTCAAAATCAGTCTCACAAAAATTGGTCCCCGCAACCATGAAGTAGCAATAATGTCATTAAACAGTTTAACAAACGCACTCAAGCTTTGTCTCTTACACTTCTACAATAGAAACAATTTCAGAAAATTGAAATATACCCAATTATTTTCCTATGCAAAGAGACTAAATAACTCAGTTCACATCAGTATCTCACAAAAAATGGTCCCCACATCCATGAAGTAGCAATTGTGTCATTATAAACAGTTCAACAAACACAATCAAGCTTTGTCTTTCACTTCTTCAATAGAAACAAATTCAGAAAATAAAACAAAAAATCAATAATTTCCAGACAAACTCAGCTCAAACCATGTTCAATCAATCTCAACAAAACAAAAAAAAAAAGAAAACAATAAAAAAACAATGCTTCACATTCCTTTCTAGCATGATCAAACCCACCCAAATCTCCAAACCCTAAACCCAAATTTCACCAAAACAAACCAACCAAATCACAGATTCACAATCAGCAAAAAAAATCAACATTCCCTCCACAAACTGAGCTACAAAACCAAACCCAGAGCCCCAAAACCTCCAAAACACAGACCAAAACAAAGCTCTAGACTTCACAAACAAGCCTCAAATCACAACCAAAATTAGCAACACAGTGAAATAAAACACAAGAACCTGATCATTACCCAGTAAAGAGGAGGCAATGGACGGCCACAGATCAGCAGGAGAGCATGGGAGGTCGATCTGGGCCGTCCATTTTGGAGGCTAAGTTTGTGAAAAGCTTGGAAAAATGGTTTCTTGGGAAGGTGCAGAGAGAGAAGAGAGAAGGAGCAGAGAAAATGGAGTAAAGTGGAGGGAGCTCAAAGCGTAAAGCGTCACGGACAAGAAGGCCACGCACGGATTCAGAGAGACTCGCACGTGCGATGGCTGATTTGGAACTTTTTTTAAAAAAATTAAAAATCTGGATTCGCACGTGCCAGTGGCTCTGAATAGTGTGTGCATTGAACGTTGATTGGGTGGTGTATCAGCTATTTATGGGAAGTGGGCCCAAGACCATGCCTTTTTTATATTATTTTAATAGATATATATACATATATTTTATTTTTATAATTTGATGGGTTGGCTAAATAAAAAGTATCAATAAATATTTGTAAACATATAGATTATTTTTTTAATGTATACAAGTTCAACAATAATACAATATAGATAAAAATATAAGTTGAATCATAAAAAGATGTACATGTAAAACATATACGCGATATGTACATGCATTAATTTTTTTTCTGTTTTTTACTGTTATTTCAGCTTGAGCTTCTAATAGTATATAATTAAAAATATTTTATTATAGTGTTTAACCCTGACATTTGACCCTACAAGAATGACGCTATGGATTAAGGCACGCACTTCTTTATGGGTGGTAGTGGGTTCGAAACTCATTGTGAAACTCGACAAAATAGACAATATTGTATTGGATAGAGTGAGAAAACGAATATACAAAGAATATTATGTTTTGACTTGCACTGAAAAATGTTATGTAACTGACCACAATATTGCAAAGCAACGCCTTATTATTATATGTGAGGCTATAATAACATCAGTTTAAAATGATGTGACAAACTAACAAATGGGCGATGTATTCAACTCATTTACAAATTCATAAACAGAAATGAATGTTTCATGTATTGTTGGTGCATGGTTCTTGCAAATTAATATGTAACCGACAGAATTAACAGTTGTCTAATATTTTTTATACTTTTTGCACCGATATTTTGCCTATAATTTTCGCTTAGATATATGTATAATTTTATCTGTAATTGTATGTAAGTCCATCATTTATTATTTTTAAGCTGTTCACAATAGAGCTAGTATTTTGAATCCAAACATGCGAGCATCAAAAATTAAATAGGACTTAAAATTCGAACAAATCTGAATCCCTTACGAATCGAAGTCATATTAGTCAATCTACCTATGTTCTATTTATTTATTTTTAAAATTCTGTCAAGAATAATCTGAATGGTCAACAAAGATTTAGTAGTCAAAATTGTGATCTAAGGATCTTTGAATTCATGATTCTCACAAACATAGTACATTGTATATAGCAAGAAAATGTACATAGAATAGCTTGAAAATTAGTTCAGACATTGATTGAAAAGAGGAATATTAATAAACAATAATTCAATTAAACTATCATTTTCTTGGGAAAAAGCCACAGAATAAATTCCCATATAACCTTACCAACAAGATACTGTACAATAAAATAAAATAAAATAAAATACTCACTAGAATTTATTAAAAAAAATAGAACATGCTATGGATTTTCATTTCCTCCCATTTTTGCCCCCAACAACTAACAAGAATTTCAATTTCCATAACCTGATTTGTACCTTACAAGAAGCAAAATCCAGAAATGGCCATCTGAACTTCAATATGCAATGGCCTGAAAAAAGGGTGTCATTGTTCGTAAGTTCGCTGCGTTAAATCACTAAAGTAGCGTTTGGATTAACTATTTAAGGACGAGAATGAGAATCAAGAATGGTAATGGGATTTCCATGCAAAATTCTAATCCAAACGCTATATGAGTTTGAAAATGCAAATTTTTGCTTTGAGAAATGATTGTTTGATCCCGAAATGTACAACACTCAGTAAACAACGCGGTAAATTTCAAAAAAATAACTCTAAAGCTTCGTCGTTTATAGTTTATACCTTTTGTTTTGAAATTGTGGCCAAAATGACTGAGCCCTGCGGATCTTTCCCGAATTGCAGCACTTGGCTTCACTTTTTTCTCTTATCTCTCTTTGTTCTCTTGGGGAGGCGTTCTTGAGGCTCTAACGAAACTTCACTGCGCATTTTCGACCAAAGCTCTTCAAACTGGTCGTGAAAAATCTCCTGAAACCAATCCAGAATTTCAGTATACAACGCCTTTGGATTCTCTGTCCAAACATGTCTTAACTTGGCAGAGGAGTCTATTGACAATTTCTTTAGCTTGCTCAGCAAGTTCCCAACTCGTTTTTGACCTGCAGCTTCGGGTCTTAAAATGGTACTAGGAGGCGCTGCCATGAACTTCCGGACAAGCTTTAAGCAAGGCAAGACGTGACCATCAAGCAAAGCGTATGCAAAAACTGCTACACGGTGCAGAGTATCGGTAATAGGCATGTTATGCAATGGAAGCTCCCATAAATGAGGCCCAAAAGTCGGGACAACCCAAGAGAACACTTGATCAGTCTGAGGCTCGTAATAGGGTTTTGGATCTGCAAGTGGTGCAGAGAATGTGCAGAGAGACCGAGCATACTTAACAAGCCAGTCTGATTTCACGGTGGTTGCTCCGTGCATGTATGGTCGCTTTGTGCGTAGCAACTCAGTGTACACTAAGAACTCGGGAGCTGATCGGGAAAGAGATGACCTGCGATGGAGGAAGACCGTTTCTTTAACAGCGCAGGCCTGGTATCGAGCTGCATTTGCTTTCCTATCTCCTTCAGATAACCCCGTGGTTCCTCTGATGCGTTTGGCAACTCTATCAGCCCAACCGGCAGATATAGCCTGTCCTAAAACATCTTCCTCATTTAGTAACAGAGGGTGCTTATCGGATAAAACTCTCCAGGCTTGTTCAACATCCTCCATAGCTCCATGAGTCCACGAGAAATCTTGCTCGGAGCCACTGGAACCACTTTGATTAAACACCAGTTGAAGTAACTGCTTTCTCAGCTTGGACATTTCTTCCATCGTCTTCATATGCAGCGCAGTGTCATTGCAGAACTCCGCGGGATGTTCAGAAAGTTCAAAACACTGCAGAGCATAAGCAATAGTCAGAGCATCGCTGCTAGGGTTATATAATTTTGCACGGGACGCGCCAACAGCTTGTTTTAGTTTCTTTTTTCTTAATTTTTCTTGCTTGTCGACGATCTCTTTTCCATCCGATCTCTCATCCTCCTCCAAATCATTTTTATTAGATTCGCTTCCTTCAAACATCATGATAAAAGGATTTGACAGGCTCAAAGCAGCTGCTGCTGCAACGGCATATCCCAGAACCAAATTGGCTCTGGCGTAATTTTTCACCTTCTTCATAATTTGTATAACAGTGAGGAGCATCCGGGAGTGTCGAGGACTCATGGGGTAATGTGCCATTGATTTACCTAATGGTGTCAGTCTCCCATTGGCGTCAAGTGCTTCAAGAGCCTTCAAACAACGCTCTGCTTCGACCAAGGCAGTCGCCTCTGGAGGAGTAGGAAATGGAAAATTTGCAACCTGGAAACAATCAAAACCAGAAAACCGATAAGCCAAGTATACATAGCTCCAAAATAAAATAAAAAAATCGGGATCTACAACTATTTGCCTTGGAGCAAAAAAATGGAATAGACCACAAGAATAGCATGGATTAGAATTTCTGTTCAGGAATGGGAATTGAGAATCAGAATGAGACTCATTATTCATGTTCGGATTAAGATTTTTTGGTCAATGGGAATTCTCAAACACTGATTCCCACTCCCATACTAAAAATTCCAATCCAAATGCTATCTCAGCTCGCAATGAATAAACACCATTTTCATACCATGCATATAATCAATGAGAAACATATAGAAGATTTTATGAAGGGGTAAATTCTATTAGCAGAAGAAAAATAGACCTCACCTTATCAATACCAATAGATTTCATGAGAAGAACAACACCATCAACAGGTATTTTAGAGATTTCAGCGCAAGAGAAATCAGGAAGTGTGTTACAGAAGACTGCAGAAGAATAAAGACGGTAGCAGTGGCCAGGGCCTGTTCTTCCCGCTCGTCCTGCACGTTGAGCAGCTGATGCTTTACTTATCCACTGTATTTCATACATTTCCATACCGTTGGAAGAGTTGTAGTTCTTCACTTTTTCTCTTCCAGTATCAACCACATATTTTATGCCTGGAATAGTCAATGATGTTTCAGCCACGTTAGTGGCAACAACAACAAGTCGCTCTCCTTCCTTGACCTTATCAAATACATGAAGCTGCGCGGCTGCAGGAAGCATAGCGTAAAGAGGCAGAACTCGCAATGCACCAGGACAGAAACCACTACCTTCTCCCTTAATCTTCCTTGAGCTAGATGTGGATTGGTGCAAGGAATCTTCTTGAGTAACAGGAGTAGATTGTTTGACCTGAGATTCAGAGTGTAATGTAGGTTTTCCCGATAAAGCTTCAAAAGCAGCCTTTAGTGAAGTAAGGCCCTCATCGCCCCCTAATTTATTTAGAAGGTTACCATCGTCCTCTAGGGTTTTCAGATCCTTTGAATCCTCATCATCACCAACAAATTCTAGGTCACTCTCAGATTCTGAATCATATGAATCATCCGACTCCTCATCAAAATCATACTGATCTTCATCAATAGAGCTGAATCTGTCTGTTTGATGATCGGCTGAATCTCCATTGATCTCACATGCTTCATTGATCTCCTTCATATCAATACCCTCGGTAGAGTTTGTTTCAGAGGAAATAGTAGACTCATTTATAACATTCCGTTTAGAATTAGTTGCAAGTAGTTCCTTTGACGCTTTATGTAGTTTCTTGCATAGGTACTCTACTTCTCTCTGCCCAGTGACAAAGACAAGTATACCCCCCTGTGGTAGCCTCTTATGAATTGACATTATCTTTTTATAGGCTTGACCAATATAATCCACAATCTCGGTTCTCTTTGAAAAGTGTACAGTAACCGGAAACTGTCTGGTAGGAACTTCGATAACAGGTGGTGGATTATGAAATAACCTTCTTCCCGAAACAAAATCTTCCACCCTCAAGGTGGCACTCATCAGCACTAGTTTTAAGGGATAAATCATATTTTCAGGATTTACACTTTGTCCTGAGCAAATCATCTTTTGCTGCTGCTCATATAAATCCTGTCATAAGCCCAAAATCTTATATGGTGAGATGACGGTCAAAGACATTTTGTTGAATTAAACAGCTAATAGTGATAAATTGTGTTTAAATCTTCACCTGGCGTAATCGAATTACACGAGAAAGCATGCCAATAAGTATGTCTGTGTTCAAGCTCCTCTCATGAGCCTCATCAAGTATTAAGACTGAGTAACGTTTCAATAAAAAATCATTCTGCAGCGTATGCAAGGTTAAGATTAAAAAGACATCCACAAAGCACATCATAAAATAAATTTGTCAAAATAGTAATAAAGAAGTCAAGAACAAAAGTAGGTCCATAACCAAAAGTTCTTCTTGGATAAAATACTAAAATGGTCCCTAAACTATCGGGACATCACCAATTTGGTTCATGAACTAATTTTATGTCAAAATGGTCCCCCAACTATTGAAAGTCCACCAAAACAGTCCTACATATTGATTTCAATCTTTTCAAAAATTTAATGCCGCATCAACAAAACTAACAGAAAATCTAATGGAAGTAATGCGGGCATAATATTAGCTCGGGGACCAAATTGATTGGGTCATGATAGTTCAGGGACCATTTCGGTAGTTTTTACAAATCCTTACCGCCATTAATTGACTTTTTTTTTCAAGATTCAAAGTTGGCACTCAAATTTTGGACCCCTTGACCAAGAAAACTAGATATCCACAAATAGAAAGTCCAACTTGTACAAAAACAAAGGAGCAAAATGTTGTGGTCATATACTGGCCCTTCTTCAAAGATCATTCGCATAAGCAATCACCATATAGAAGGAAACTGTAAATGTAATAGTCAGTAGGAGAAAAGAAATCACCTGAACTTCTCGTAGTAAAATTCCATCTGTCATAAACTTGATGGAGCAATTCTTTCCAATCCTTTTGTCATGCCTAACTTGGAACCCAACCTCTCTACCTAGATGAACACCAAGCTCATATGCGACACGCCTGGCAGTGGCAAGAACAGCTACACGGCGCGGTTGAGTAACACCTATAATACCACTTCTAGCACTGGACAAATTTGAACCAAATCCAGCTTCATAAAGGAACTGAAAAATGACCGTAAGAAGTTCAAAATTAGGAAAGTTCCTAAGGGGATCTTAAGTCTTAACCAAGCAGGTGAACTGATATCAAGCATGAAACATGACTCACCTGAGGAACTTGAGTGGTTTTACCACACCCAGTCTCTCCACAAATAATTACAGCAGAGTGCTCATTTATAGCTTCCATTATTTCTTGCTCCATCATCACTATAGGAAGGTCCTTCCTATTATTCTCAATCTCATTTGGCCTTGAAACATGCACTACAGTTGGGGCAGTTAGAGCTCTCTGCGCAAGACAATCTGTTGAAGTACTTGTCCTGCTGATATTTACAGCTGGGCTTTCATTTTCCCTATCCTGTTCCATGCCAAAACCAGATTCATCTATGAGTCAATAACAATATAATGATCAACTAATAGTCAAACAAATGTCATCGTTCTCAGAACTCCATATATGGAGAAGAAGATTCTGCAGTAAACAATACTCGTACCATCCCAATTATATACTAGCTTACAGATATACATCAAATACAACTGTATATAGGTGAAATCATCGATGTAAACTTAAGATATGGCAAACAAATTAGACAAATAGAGCTAAAAATCTATTTTGGTGATCAATGTCACTTCTTACATATACATTATTAGCTATCTCTTGCACATGCTACTTACTGTGTTCCTTTTTCTTTTATTTTTTTCGGGTAAGTTCATATATCTCGTAATCAAATGTTAATATTATATGCTTAATCTCATCCACTGCAGGTTTGAAATAACTCTTTCTGATTCAGTTGCATATGTAAAAACTATAGAGTATAAAACATACCGCCGATGCTGTGATTTTTCTGCTATCATCATTACATAATGAGGGTGAAGCCTCTCTTTTTTCTTCAGCCATTGTGCTATTTATTAAACCAGTAACTTCAGACCCACCAATTGTACAAGGTTCATTGTGACAAACTGGCTCCTGAGAAGAGTTCAGAGAAACAGATGTGCCATTTGCAACTTCTCTTGGTAAAATCGCTGGTGAAGCAAAATCCTCTCTTTGTAATATCACTGATTCCTCAGGTTCAATAGCACAAGACTCATTATCAACAGCCCGTTTGTTGACGGGAGTATCACTCTGTTTTAGTTCTAAGCCTACCTTTGAAAACTGTACAGCCCTCCAACGTTTTTGCCGCATAGTTTCAACCTGCATGAGTATTGGCCCCATAAGTACTCAATCCAGCAAAACTTCTCCACAGTGCTAATTGACATCATCTAATGATACAAACCTGGCCAATACTATGTGAAGACTGCAGGAGAGCATACGCATCCTCCGGGATCTTGTGTTTCCTGAAAATATATGTTGCAAAATATAGTATCAGACATGTTTCATCAATATAGAACAAATTACAACAAAAACAATCCTAAACGGGGTAAAAAAACTGTGGTACATACTTCAACATTTCCATACTTTTTGATAGCAAAAGTTCTTTCTCTTTCTCCTCCTACAAATATATATATCAGATCATTCCAAACATTTTAAACTAAAGAACCGAATAAAAATTACATTCCAACACAAGCCAACCTCTAACTTCTTCAGCTTTCTCTTTTGAGAATTGCTCAGTTTCGGTTTATGCTTCTTGTCATCCTTTATTTTCCCCTATACCCCAAACAGTAAAACAAAGAACCATTCAAAGTTTCAAACTCCAATTAGACAAAACAAAAGGATGGAAATATTTAGGATGCTTTTGGATTAAAATCTTAATGCAAACATGAACAATGAGAATCTCATTCTCATTCCTGAACAAAAATCTAATACAGACACTAGCTTAGTATAGTGTATGTACCTGATCAGTTCGTTTCCGTTTGTTTTTCTTGCTTCCGGGCATAACCATTGCATTACTATCATCTCCATTCAAGCTATCAAATAAAAAAAAAAGTTCATTAAAAATACCAAAAACCACTCAAACTCTGAAACTATGATGATAGCTCTTATGGATTAGCGAGTACAATGCAATATATACAATAAATTCAGAAACTTGAATTTTCATAATTTTGCTTAGCAAAAGAACCTATGACAAATTAGCTCATCAAATACCTGCTTGAACATTCTTCGAACTTCTGGTCCTCAAATAGCTTCGAATTTTCCACAGCCACCTCCATCAAGCCTCCTTCGACTTAACTCAAAAAGCTACTGAAAACAAACAAACAAAAAAACTAAGAATCAGTACTTAGTTACAGAGCAAAACCGACCGAATTTTGAATTACGAACGAAATTCCAGAAAAAAAAAACATACAATCCAGAAAAACAATACTTGTTACATAGCAAAACTCGAGATCTTTCTTGCATTACAGAAGAACAAATTTGAGTTCTTACCAGTGAGCTATGGCGTCTGTATCTGTGACAAAGGAGATGAAAAAAATAATATACTTTAATTGCACTGTGCTTGCTTGAATCTTAAAAAAGGTCTGTTAATGGAGTTGACAGAGAAACAGACATGAATGGAACAAAACACGCAGAGCAGAGAGGTTGAGGATGCGAACTGCGAGTGCGAAGCAAGTTTGCTCGGAAGGGAAGAAGATGGAAGTGACATTGCCCTAATAAAATTGGGCCTAACTAATAAAATTGGGCCTAATTGATTTAATCACCAATAACTTTACATATGGGCCTAAGATTCCCTTTGAGGTCCCGGATTCGAGTTTTCATGTTGACGGTATGAGGTGGGTTATTTGAATTTAAAGGTGAGAGCTACTCCTGTTGTGTAACCCAACTGATAAAAAATTTACATATTGGCTAGGTAGAGCTGGTAATTCTGGATCGAGTTCTTTTTTTTCGGATTTGAGTTTAAAATGTATAATCCAAACGTCAATCCAAAATTAGACTGGATCGGACCGAATGTTTTTCGAAGGACATGATCGAATTCATTCAAAATTGTTGGGTTAACAAATTCGGTTCACCTCCAATCACGACCACCCCTACAAATTAGGTCCGAAAAGCGGGTCGTCCCAATCATTTAGAGGACATGCGTTAAAATAAATTTTCAAAAATGTCAGCTCTGATTTGCAACTCTTGATGACGTCGTGTTTGTTGGAGTCTCTGGTCACTTGCTCCATTTTCTATTAATATTTTTTGGTTTCCTCTGTTTTACGTTCTTATAAGCTATCCCTAAAAGTCAATCCAACACTTTTCCTATCTTTTTAGAAATAAATCAATGAAAAAACGTGTTAGTGTTCTAAAATTTTAATACGGGTAAAATGCCTCCAGACTCTCTGGACTCGCTGAAATTTTAGAGTTGGTCCCTATTTAGGGTTTTTGATGGTTTTGAACTTGGACTGGCAAAATTTTACAATTTCGTCCATGCAACCTATTATAACCGGTTGCTCACTGACACATCAGCTCTC
>JAYMTF010003237.1:0-15727 GCA_036897485.1 Pelargonium nanum | reverse complement strand
GCAAGGGCATTTTTGTCATTTAGAAAAAAATTAAAGCATGTGCATGGCACATGCTAACGAAATTGGAGTTCTCCGTTTAAAAGGAGTGGCGGTGCCACATTTTAAAACCACAGGGTATGCCAAAGTTCACAACCAAAGTTCAGGGGTGCTAGATGAAAAAGATGATAAGCACAGGGGATCCATCGGTAATTACCCATTTTTTTAATTAAACCCACGTTATCGATTGTAGCCGATTTTGATGTGACACGTCAGCTTAGGGTGGCACGTCATCATCATGCCACTTAAGACTTTTGTCCTTGTCAACCTTCAGTTGTAATAAATGGAACGAAAACGTTTTATTTATTTAGCAAACCACACTCAAAACGATGTCGTTTTGGCATTCCTATCCGAAAAAACAAAAATGAACGATGTCGTTTCATCTATAACAATTAGAGTTTGATGTGTTCTACTGGCAAGGTATGAATTCTTAGGTTGAATGATGACGTGTCACATCATAACCGGCTACAATCAATAACGTGAGTTTAATTAAAAAATAGTGGAGTCCAAGAGTTCAAACATTGTTAAACTCTAATTAGAGGTTAAAGCATAAAAATGTATCAATCCATGGGAGACAAAACTATTTAACCCGATTAATTTGTGTGCATGTTTTTAAGGCCCTACACAAACATGTTTGATACATTTACTTATTTCATGCCGTGTTTGTATATTGTAACATGTTGAGATTCAAATTGTCAACTCAATCTACCGCCTTAGCATGTAGTAAGATGCTACCTCAGCTACGTATTTACAAATTCTACTATGACCCCAGAATGATACTTGAATCACCAACTAGCATGCATGTTCTAGATGAGCTAGCTAGATACATAGTAGATACACCTTCACATGCTCAAGGTAGTCAAGGAACCAACACATAACAAATTGCAGCAAAAACACAAGATGTTAAGTAACCAAAGAAAAAAATATGAAATTTAATTAACCTTGATCGATCTAAAGACATAGAACTACCATCACCGAACATACAAATGATTATTTTTTATCTATATCAGCAAGCGTACAAACACCGACACTCGAACCTAATATATTATTTCAGTCAATCCTAATATATAGCATTTCAAGTTAATCTTATATTGGCATGCACCTTGCCCAATGGTGTCACTGTTTATATAATACATGAGAGCCACACCTGCACTTGTTGAGGTTGTGCACCATCAGAAAAGCATGTTGCGTCGACAAAAATTAGTTTAATTACATTCCTAATTAGATACACATAAGTGGACGTGGCGGGAGTGAAACGAAACCCTCAAAATCTTCATTCCCACGCACGAGGCCACAACGCAGCACAGCTTCTCAAACTCGGCAGACTTTCCTTCCTTTTCCTCTTTCCAGTGCTGTTTTTTTATATATATACATACATACATACATACATGCATGACTGCCTACCCAACAACACATAAATTAGCAGCTTGTAATTGTATATATATATAACATAACCTCAAATCTTGGTCTTGGACTTGGACAGCATAGGAGTCAACTTCAGAGTAACATCACCATAAGCTTCTTCTTGAAAGACATCAATAAGCCCATAACTCTTCAAAACCTGCAATGCAATCATCCATTGTCACAAAACAGTTAACTATTACAACATTGTTACTCTAATAGTACACCAAACTGAGGGACTCATTCCTGGTAAATTGCTTTTCGAGCCTCAATGACAACACGACATTCCAAACCAAACAAGCTGCAGGCCTTATGCAAGATACACTGGCATCACATGTGATTCAATTGTCATTACTAACTTAACCTAACCTCAGAGCACTAAAGTTGAGGATGAAAACTTGAGAAGATTTCACCGGTTGAGTCCTAGATTAACTGTAAAATTAGTTTGCTGTTTACAGTTTGTCTAGGACTCAGCCGGTGAAATCTTCTCAAATTTTCATCCTTAATTTTAGTGTTCAGAGGTTAGGTTAGGTTAACTGTAAACAGCAAACTAATTATATATCATCAAAATATATTTCAAGAAATTTAATTTCAGAACATGTGCTAAATTAAGTAGTTGACTTATAAGATCATGTCTTTTGCACACTTAAGACAATGTTGCACACAAAGAATGATCTCAGTAACATAATGCAAAGAAACTGATTAAAAATTAAATGAATTGTATTAAAAATTAATTAAATGAGAATAAGTGTTACCAGTATTTCAAAGAACATTCGAGCACATAACTTCCTTGACTTTCCTTCTAGGATCTTGTTCAAACTGAGATTTCCATATAGGTCTTCAGAAATTGAGGTAACAGGAGAATGTCCTTTCAAGTATTGAGCCAAAGCCCTGCACACCAGTAAAGGTTGAGAATCATGAGTATCATATTGCAAAAGAATGCCGGGAAAAATTAAATAAATAAAAACAATACCTGGTTCTCACAGACAATGTATGAACCTCCCAAGTTCCTTGGGATCCTGCAACATGATTCAAACATTATATATCATATAAAATAATATTTACTTATCCACTACCAATGTCATATGAAAAAAACAAAGAACAAAACTAAGCAGATTTTGTGAAACAATAGTTTTTTTTTTTTTTTCTATGGCAACCGAGTTGAGTAAATTAGAACTTAAGAGATTACTTGCTTACCGGTTAGGGTATGGCTGTCTGCTTCAAGAAAATAGAGATCCTACAATGAGATAGTTGGTGAGTTAGAAACATATTCAATTTAGTGCTCCTGTCATTCAAAAAGCAATATGTGATAACATCCTCCATTCCATATCATGAGACCTCCATTGTTAAATACACAGTATGATCCTGGGCTAGTTTAGTTCGACACATGGTGCCTTATGAGTGAAATTAGAAGAAGTGATAACATATCAGCAACAAATCCTGTTTTTAAATAGTGAAAATAGCAAATAAATAAAATAAGAACTCACTTCAGCTTCAGCAGAATGCAACTCAGGAATATCTGAAAGACGAGTGCTTCCTCCACCAAATCGCTCCTCTGAAAATGTCATTGGTGTTTCCAGTTCAGACCCATGAGGACCAGTTGATGAAGCAACACTTGGTGTGAAAAGCACTTCGGTTCCAGTAGATGTTCCCACCTGAGACTCCACTTCTGACCCTAAAATATTAGCTGAGATAGGAGTCCAGTCATCTCTCCTAGAAGAAGGCATAAACTCAGATACCATATTGCTGCCATCAGGGCCTCCATCATGTCTAAGATGTTCAATGCCCATATCAACTTCAGGCAGAGAAGCAGGAGAGTTATCCATATCAAGGCCTGGGAAAGCTTCTGTGGGAACAGGAGATTGGGCAATCCCAGGACCTGGAAAAGTTTCAGTTGAAGGAGGAGATTGTGCAATACTAGGCTGTGGTAAATCCTCACTTGCGGGAACAGAAGCTTCGGCTACACTAGGTTGTACAAAATCTTCATTTGCAACTGTGGGAGTTTCGGCAACTCTAGGCTCTGAAAAAGTTTCTCCCAACAAATGAGGGTGTGTAGCAGATAAGTCATTGTAAATATCACAGAGATCTGCAGACAACCCTGTAACAGAAAATCACCCGTATTCTAGTGAGTTGAGATCAATTCCTAAAAGTGGCACTGTGGCAGGAAATCAGAAAGAGCAAATACATGTAAGGGTCCCTACATACCAGTTATAAAGGGCTCATGAAATAACTGCTCCTTTCTTAATCTCTTGAACCTCCATATTTCCAAAGCAGAGCCAGGGGCGTTCCTCCTCCTCCGCAACAAATTACTAGAATCATTGAGTGCCTTCTTCATTGACCTATAAAAATTCATACTCTAAATCAGTAACAAAAGACTAAACTATCATAAATAAGTACCTATAGTCTATAATAAATAAATATATAACAATATCAACACAGATAAAGTTTGTCTTATCAATCATACGCATTAGATAAAGTTACGGCCTGAGAATCAAAGAGCTGCATCTTTCTCTTCTTTGGTCTTGCTGGAGGTTGCTCAACAGGCGGAGTGGATCGAATGGCTAGTTCAGGAGAAACATGCCCTGCAATAAGAGAGAACACATAACTTGATGCCACATTAAAGATTGTAGTTTGGTCTATATTACCATTATATCAAAGAGACCTAATGAAAGATTTATGTACCCACCAAATGAAGCATGAATATCAAATGTTACAGGACCCTCTGGAGAAGCGGCAGAGGTTGGCGGTTGTGAATGTTGCTGAAATGGTAGAGCCTGCTCTCCCGATGCTAACATGTCCTCCAACATAGGAGAAGGGTTTTCCTTCTCTGTCATTATTTGGTCAAATATTGTTTCTGTTGCGTCATGCCCACGATCTGGATACACTGGCAGAATGTCTTCTGAGTTAAAATCATGGACAGCATCCCGCATAACTTCAACTTCTGGTAAATTTTGTGGTGAAATATCATCATGCAATCTGGCATCGAGTACTTCAGTTTGATTACTAGGACCAGGATCTTGAACGCCCAAATGACTGTCCACTGTAATTGGTGGTTCTGTCTGATTGCTAGGACCAGGCTCTTGAAAACACAAATTGCTATCAACTGGAAGTGTTGGTGAATTAAGCACTTGTGTCTGATTTGGACTAGGATGTAGACAACCCAAATCACTGTCCACTATAACATCAGTCTGAATACTAGGACTGGGATCATGTAAACCCATTGGATCTGGGAGCACACTACAATAATAAATAGACACAAAACTGTTACAATACTTGAGGACGCATATGCTGCCTACCAAGGGGGCTATCAAGGAAAAAGTAACATACTCTTCCTCCAATGGCCGGACACCTGAATCAGGAACCTCTTCTGGATGTGGAAATCCCATAACAATATCCTACAAAATCCCAAGCTTATATTAGGTGATAGTGTGACTGAGGTTACTATGCATCCAAATATCAATTAGAATAAGAAAAGGAAATGACTTCAAACTTCTGGAAGATAGCAGATAGAATATGTTCAACCTCATCGAAAGTTATGGCAATGTAAGGATCTGTTCCAACAGGAATTTGATCTGCAGCTTCATAAATAGCACATGTTCAGGCAACTGTTGCTAAGGAATTAACTAACAGAAGACGTTATATCAATTAGCAATTCAACTATATGACCTGTGAGTGTTATTTCCTCTGGGCTTCTGAGGTGATTATCCTCATCCCTAAGAATATAAATCAATTTGTTATATTTATATTACAAACAGACAAAATGAAAGAAAAAAACTGAATGAACAAACTTTACCCCTCGTGTACATCAGTGTCCAACTCCATGGCATCAAGTTCAAATGTGTCCGGCAAAGTGATAGACTGAATTGGTGCTTGTCTTGCATCCTCTGGTAAATTAACTTCAATAAAACTAAAGGCCTTTCTTAACCAAGTCAAGGCCACATTACAGTCTTGGAATAAATAGTCAACTTTCTTTGAGTATATCCGAACAACACCGAGCAGTAGATGGCCTGACATTCTCAAAGCGATTGGAACTTTTGGATACATGATTTCCTCTGGAACAACATTCATATATAGATTGTCAGAAGCGTCATCATAATATGCTTTTTCAATATAATATCTTATGTGGGATGAAGAGAGTAATTAAGATTGGAAAAGAAAAAAAGGATTAATTAAATTGGCTCCACCCTCGAGTGGTATTGCATGGGGCAACCGGAAACTCATTCAACCAATCACCCAAAAGTTATTACCTTCTCATATATCACATTAGGTCCAAAAAAATATGTTGACCAAATAATTCTCAAAATTCATACCGGTTAGCACTAAACAAAGCTACATTCTGCTCTAGGTATATATCCAAGAGAATTGAATTAAGATATAGTTGGATTAGGTTTTTTTTCTGGGAACGAGAATGAAGAATGGAATTCTCATGAACAATATTTGGATTAAAACCCCATCAATCCCTTTTCCATTGAACAAATTGATTCCCCCTGCCATAGATGAATTGAGATTCTCATTCCCATTCTCTTCCATGCAACAACACACTTTAAAAATTCGTAAACTTTTACTTAAATGTTCATTCGTAAACTTTTACTTATATAATTTTGTTAAACAAACACAATTATGAATTTAACTTCATGAAAGACAAAAATGCATACTTAAATAAAAAACGGTCTAAAAATCATTAAGAAATACGGGAATTAGATGAAAATCTCTCAACGCAATGAAACAAAAAAAAACACACACACACACACACCTTTTCCTTTCCTACAACTGATTGTACGCACAGTATAGACACTTCAACTGAGTACAAGCAGATTCAGATCAAACAACTAAGAAGCATAACCAGAGATATAATGGTAGCATTGGAATAAAATAAAAGGGCCCAGCAAAAATCTTTACTTTTTTACAAACTCAAAACCCCAAAATTAATGAGGGCATGATGATACTTTTGGGGAAACTTAAGAACCCGAAACAGAAAAAATATATATTGAGATAACCCATGAAAGTATTGATAGTAACAAAAAGAAAAATCAAAACTTTAAGGGAAAAAAGAAGAAGGAACCGACCAACAGTGGCGAGGA
Source organism: Pelargonium nanum (assembly GCA_036897485.1). Classification (NCBI taxonomy): domain Eukaryota; kingdom Viridiplantae; phylum Streptophyta; class Magnoliopsida; order Geraniales; family Geraniaceae; genus Pelargonium; species Pelargonium nanum. Next base: position 9,209 of record JAYMTF010003237.1, on the reverse strand, counting down.
TATCGGTGGAGATATAATGGGACTTCTTGAGGCTGTGTTGCAGATGGGCTGCACACCACACTGTGCCCAGTGGCCCCTTTTTCGCCAGAAACGTCTGCGAATAGAACATCCTCTTCCTCTTCTCCGATCAATGGGTTTTTAATTTTTAAATTTTTTGTATATATATCTTTCTGGTTTCTACTTCTAGAGAGAGACAGAACGAGGATGCTTAGTTAGGGCTAACGGGGGATTTTAGCGCGCCAAATTAACAGGGGCGCCAATTCGAGCGGTATTCTTTACCCCTGTTATCTCTCGTATTAACGAAAATTACCATTCAGATCGGATGGGTGCTCCAATTTATAACTCAGAAATTAACTCAATAGTTTCATTGCGTCGGGTGGAATTGAATTTCGGTTTAATAGGAGAGAGATACCCCTTTTCTGTATCTCAACTGATTAAAAAAAAACTCAATAGCTTCAACAACATCATTTCATTATTTGATCGCTCTTTCTTGCCCGGGAAAAGCTTTTCATAAATTACTTCTTCTTAAAATAAACGTTCTATTCCGTATAAGAAGGTTAGTTACCTATAAATCATAACATCACTTACCATTACGTGTAGACACATGTTGATAAGGTTATAAAACAAAATAGGTACATCAATAACTAATTTTTAAAATCAAAACAAGAAAAGAAATCAAAGCATTTATTTTGGGACACAATGAGGGTCATTTTTTAATGCTATTTCTTTTCTATGAAAGGAGTATAATTGTACACACATTATTACCGGATAAACTTTTTCACTTTTATGGAATTTTAATATAATTTGTTATACCAACGTGTATTGGCTGAGCGGTATAGGTGCTTGTGCACAACCCTGAAGTCTCGAGTTCGAGGCGCCTCTAGGGACATAGGGATTGTGTGTTGTAACAATGTGTGGTTAATATAACATTTTTTCAAAAGAATATATATTTTTTGTTATAAAATAATCAAACAAGTAATCCAAGAAATGGAAATAAAATAATTTTATTTATACATACTATAAAAGTCTGATAAAAGAAATAGTTTATAATATCAATTAGAGCGTCATGTCATCAAATTTTTAATTTTGTCACAAATTTTTTCTTTAATTAAAATCAAAACATTTCCAAATTTTAAAATTGTTCAATTCATATAAGGAAATCATTTAATTTAAAGAAAATAGAAAAATAAAAAAGGTCATCAGCACGGGAAGAAACTGTAAAAGGATTTCAGCCCAGGAAGTGGCCTCCGTCAAGGTGGCCCACTCTCCCCGTATTTATTACTTCTTTGTGTGGAGGTTCTCTCATCTATTTTGAAGGCTAAGATGGTTGTGGAAAAAAATTCGGGGTGTTCTATATTGAGGGGAAAATCGGCTATATCTCACTTGCTACTTGCCGACGACGCACTACTTTTCAGCAAGGCTACAAAGGAAGAGGCACAGAGCTGTTGGACGTACCGGCGGTCTAAGAAGTCGGTTCCAGGCAAAATATAAACATACAGAAGTCAGTGGTCATGTTCAGTGAAAACACTCAGCCTCGGGAGTCTCAACAGATTGCGGCACGGCTTAGGGTGACGACGATTTCAAGATTCTATAAATATTTGAGCGCTTTGGTCAGCGTGGGTCGGAACATGAATTAGGCTTTCCAACAGGTGGTAGACAAAGTCAGAGCAAGAAATAATGTTTGACATAATAAATATTTCTCCAAAGCATGCAAAGAGATGCTATTGAAATCTGTTATCGAAGCAATCCCGAACTACATAATGGGAGAGTATCTTCTCCCAAAAATCATTTGCGTCTCAATTGAACTGATTATGTATGACTATTTTTGGGGAACGAAATAAATTTGAAGTGAGCTATTCACTAGTGCTCATAGGTTCGGTTAAGTAAGCATAAGCAAGTTGGCATATTAGGATTTCAAAACATTGGGAAAGGAAATATGGCAATGCTTGGAAAGCATTGATGGTGTTTATTGTCTTACCCAAACTCTTTGTTTGCTCGTGTGTTCATCTGGTATGTTCCCGATCTCACTATTTTAGTTATATTGAAGGGACCTCCCCATTTGGGAGCTAACTTTATTCCTAAGGGACATTCCTTTTTTTTCGAACTTTCAAAGAACTCAGTCTCCTACTTTGAACTCTCCTGGTCGGACTCTTTGGTCATGAAATCGCTTGGTAGCTTTTTTTCGAGCTACCACGACCTTCATCCTTACTTCTTGTGCGAAGTCAATATCTGCGAAATGAGATCTATATTTCCCTCTTGGTGAAGTACATAGTGACCAATTTTGGCATAGTGTTCTCCACTGGAAGTACCGCCTAAAATTTGTAGACTAACTGGACTAGTGTCTCCCAAGTCGATGTCTCGATAGTAGTTCTCAGGGACCATACTATTAGATGGAGTTGGTAGTACCACCTCTCATGTTGTCCTTTGATGGTCTTCTTGAATCCAACAATGATAGTCTTGTTTGCTGATTCAGCCTGACCATTCCTTTGGAAATGAACCACTGAAGATTTTGTGTGTATGACCTCATAGTCGTCACATAATTTTTGTTGTTTTTTTTTATTTTTTGAAAAAACACATTCCATGATCTGGATGACGGCTTTTGGGAGTCCGTATCTAGCGAAAATATCCTCTTTTACGAACCCTGTCATATTCTTTTGAGTGTTGTTGTATAACGCTCTCATCTTTATCCATTTGGTGAAGTAATCCACAACGAATATCACCCACATCTTTTTCTCTGACTTCTCAAATAGGCCAATAAGATCCAGGCCCCACATGACAAATGGCCACGTGACCAAGATATGGGTTTGTTGTATTGATGGTGCCCTAGGTGATGACTGCAACTACCTTCATGGATTTCCTTCAAGTATTATGTTGCCTCTAAATACAAGCATTTGAGAAATGGTTTATAGAAAGATCATCTGTAAAGGGTTTCGGTGGTGTTGACCACGTATCTGGGGGACCTTTCAGGTTGGAAAATGATGAATGAATTGGAGTTTACATTTGCTAAAGGTCCAATTTATAGGCCTCTGACTCACCTGTTGATGTAGAGGCATATGATTGGTTTTAATTTGTGCATGCTCTTTCAGCAAGATATGAGATTTGGGCCTGACCACTTTTCTCGAGATCAACTCTACTTTGTTCCCCATAGCCTCCGGTGTTCCATGGGTGAAGTGGGATCTTGGCCTCGATTATTTTTTTTGTAGGATGTGCGAATGCGTTGTGCTGGTATATATGATTCTGCATGCAGACTTTGGAGAAGGGACCTCTTACATACGTGGAGTGAGTGACGAAGTTCATTTTTTGCGAAACCTTACACGTACGAGTGCAGATGCAAGCTTCTTATGGATGAGTGATATTTAATCTTCAACTATCAATTTGTTAGTGAGTTGGTTCTTTATATGACATAAGAGCTTTTGTGAACTGAATTCCACAGGTTCCAGTTCAAGAAAATGGGTTAAATGAATGTGTTTGTTTGAATTTTGGTTGATGACTTTTATGGAGTGAGTTGTGGGGTTGCTTCAATAGTGGTCGGTAATTGTGAGATGGTGGTGGACGATGAAGGTTGAAAGAGAAGAGGTGGCGGAGCTCATTTTTAAAATACTCTTAAAAGTTGATAACTTGTTCATAGAATGCAATTGGGCAAATTGTAGTCATCTCTCGTTATGAATTTGATTACCTTTTTGTTTTGAAAAATATTAATTGTTATTAAAATAAGTAAAAAAAAAAAGATGGTTTAAATGCAATACATGTGCTTTTTAACTTTAGAATAGTACGTAATAATTTTACAATTACTGATCAAAAGATGTAAAGTATTTGATCGTGTTTGAAAAGTATAAATGTTCTAATGTCGATAATAATGTCAATAGATTTCTTATAAGACTTAAGAATTTTCAAAAAACAAATATTCTTGTTTTGCACAACCTTCAATAGGCGTTTAAGTAGCTATTTTTAAATAGTTTTGGTTATATGTGAAATACATAGAACTAAACATACAACGATAAATTGTCATAAAAGTGTTTTCCATGAGGTGTGACAAACTATTTAGGGCCTAATAAGCAATATAAATAATGGGCATGAGGTTATCATAAAACACAAACAAGACATAGTTGTACGGTAGTATTCTGAATATAGTCACGTTCATACCACTCAACTTCTTTTTCTAATTAATTATTATCATTTAGAGAAGAAGTTGAAGCTTAATCAAATAGTTTGTATGGTAAAAATGACAATCAAAGACATCATGTTTGTGTTAGGCATGGTGGCTTTGTTTTCTTTCGTGGTTGAAATTATCATTCTTTTCATTATCATGGTATATCCCATTCCTAATGAGAAGATGAAACTCTCAACCTAGCAAACAAAGCCACCATGCCTAAAACAAGCATGATGTCTTTGATTGTCATTGTTACCCTACTAACTATTTTATTAGACTTCAGCTACTTCTGTAAATGATATTAATCAATTAGAGAAAGAATTTGAGTGGTATGAACGCGACTATATTTAGAATACTACCATACCACTACGCCTTGTTTGTGTTTTATGAGAGCTTCATGTACATTGTTCATACCATTTGTTAGGCCTAAATAATTTGTTACAACTTGCGCAAAATAATATTTTCTGGCAATTCATCTTTATATTTAGTTCTAATTTGTTACTCATAGAGCCAATACAATAAAAAAGAAAATGACTACGTACTACTAGGAACCCCTCTTCTCTGTTGTGATCACATCGTACGTCTGCCACACTAAAATCACATAACCAACTTCACATGATCTCTTGCGCCAACATACACACCCACTTTGATGATCTCACAAGAACACGAAGCCAAGCCGTAAGACAACTTTCATTTATTCTTGAATGATCCATTATAATAGAATGAGAACCATTTGTACCAACATGGCACAGCTGGAACTGACTCAAAAAATCATTAATCATCTTCTTTCAGGTTGGACTTTAGTGTTAACTCGAACCTCAATATTATGCAAGTGTTCACTTTGTCTTCATGACATTGTTTCATCATTCTTCTCAAATCTTACCATCACAAGCACATTATTGCCCATCCGATGCCAAATATTTGTCCTCGATGATCGAAGTTTAAGAACTGGTTATGGATGAAGATCAATCTTTTCAAGTGACATCCTCAGGAGAAAAATAGATACATTGCACCAATACTTGAGTTACAAATGCTTGAACTATTTGCATTTCAGATAATTCATTGACATCATTGTTGTATTCCATAAGTGTTTCCTCTTCGGTATTAGAAAACGTACCTTTCAAACAAGTTCGTCAAGTTCTCTACATCATTGGATCAATAATTGTATGAAACTAGCTTGTATCATGTGCATTGCAAATAATATTATAGATAATGCTACCAAAAATAATATAAAGAAAATTATTATATTCTATTAACTATGATTACTGACATTGCTCATTTGAAGTTTACGTGATTAGAGATAAAAAAAATTTGTTTTGTAATATATAAAAAGCACATGATATACATGATACTAAATACACCATTGATTTATATCAGCGTTTTCTCTCCTACTCTGGAAATTCTAGCCGTCTTTTCTATTCTCTCTAGTTCTTCAACAAAGTTTATCTTTTGGTTCAATTTTTTCTCCCGTACTACTACGCTTTGAGTAAACACATATTTGACCTGATTAACTTTATTCATCCGTTGGTTTCATCATCACTATTGGTCCATCCAATATGATCCCCTTGCAAACGTCTCGTTATCATCTCCTGCCTCCATTAATATATGCTAGTTTATGAGAGTATGTTTACCATGGATTGATTAAATTTTCTCATGTTATTCTGTTTTAAATTATATTTTAGTAGTTTTTATATTTTTATTGTTGATTCCTATTGCGGTCTATCTTTCCATGTTGAAAGTTTTGGTTTTTCTTCCCTTGTTGGAAGTTTTGTTCGTTATGAGTTTATAGGTATTGTTTGGAGGAATTGGTATCGACAAAAGGACTCAAGGATGACGATCGGTTATCGTTGAAACTGATGTTATTCAGATCGTTGCTGGATTTGGAACCCAAGAAGACGAATCCAAGATTTTCGGGTTGGATAGTTACGATTCAACACAATTCTTTGATATTGTGTTTGTGAAGCGGGCTGCGAACATGGTGGTCAATGCGATTGTTAGGTCCGTTGTTCTATGTCAGGAGCGCAATATTGATTATCGAGTTGTAGCCAAATGATATTTATTTAATAAAATATAATATTTTTTTTAAAAAAAAATACACCATTGATTTGATTTATTTGTTTTTACAATAAAAAATACAAATTTTTTAAAATTTAAAATAAATATATAACTAAAATTGGTACTACATTGAATCTAAGAGATTCAAAGACGAATACACAATATCTTAAATTTTATGTTTTCCCTCGTCAGGGATGAATCTATAAATTTTATCCAATGGGGGCAAAATTATTAAATTATATTTATATATGACGATATTATGAAATTTCAAAATTCTAGTGGGAGAAAATATAAAAAAAGTAGCAGGATATATATGAAAATTATTTTTAAAAAATGGTATATTTTGAAGAGACAAAAAAAGGTTTGTGGGGGCAGTTGCCCTCAATCCTCCTTGAGTAGATCTGTCTCCATCCCTTGCCTAATAAGATAACACTGTATACTTACTGTCTCATTTGAAATTCTATGATTTCTCAAACATTATATTTGTATTTTAAATACAATATTTAAAATATAAAATTTTAAATTAAAATTATGTTCGAAACGCAACCTAAGGATTTTTGGATTGCCCAAATTTAACTCAAAAACTCAATATTGTTTGGACGCACGCACTTTGTAACATTTAATCACGATCAGGATATCTCATTTGACGCTACATCATTTTTCTGTTACCATATTGTTAAAAAATGGATGAAATATATAACGGTATAACACATAATACTAGTTAGACTAAGTAAATTTTAAATCAAGTAATCAAACTTTGATAACCAGAACCACACTTTGCCTTAAAAATAAATAGTAAAGGAATTCTAAATCTTATATATAGTAGATAGTTAGGTAAAAACCAAAAATTATCCGGAGGTAGTAAATCTAATTTTTGGTCATGTATGTGCGCAAAAGGCATAATAACCACATTAAAGAAAACGAAAAAAATAAGGAAGAAGCCCTCCAGAGTCCAGGCTCCAGGCTCCAGCAAGGTTGGACACATACTTGTGGTTGCTTCATCTTTCTCTCTTTAGCGACCTCTAGAACCTTCATAAATTAGGGTTTTGCAAGGGTTTATACTCCTTTCTTTCTGGTTCACGCTCCACAATAACTGCCCAATGGCTCGTTCCAATGGCGTCAGGCACCTCCACTGCACGCTCCCCCCGCGCCCCTCCCGCCCCCCCCCCGCCGGTCTCTCCTCCGCGATTCCACAACCTCCGTACTCCTCCTCTTTCTCTTGCCTTCGATCACACTATTTCTAGATTCTCTGTGCCGTTTCTCCTGTATATATCGTGATAAAATTTCGAATTTTGCTTGCAGATTTCGAAGAAGGTGGTTGCAGGAAGTTTTAGGCATATCAGTTCTGGGGTGTGCAATCCAAATAGGCTCATTCGTGGAAATTATATTCCGCAGAATGGTACTTTTTGACTATTTCAATCTTTATCATTTTGCCTCCTCTGCTGCTAGGAATGTTAGCTGATGAATGATGAAGATGGCACTTTTATTTCTCTGGATTAATTTGAATGTGTAATGAGATGCAGTTAATAGTAAGAACTGGATGCTATTGGGAATTCTGAATGCTCACTTGGGTTCAACAAGATCAATTCATGGCACAGGTGTGTTATTTATTTCTTGGTTGGTAATAGGACCTGGAAGTTATTGCTTTGTTGTGTTATAGTATAGGGTTAGGAAATTTTGAGGACAGTTGCATTACAATGAACAAACTGAATGACCTTATTTTTATGGTTCAGCACATAGGGACGCAAAAAGTTATTATGATGTACTTGGTGTAAGCCAGACCGCTACTGCATCTGAACTAAAGAAGGCTTATTATGGGGTATGCTTCATTTTTCAACCTAACTAATTGTCTATATGTGCACACTTGATAATATTTTTCGAATACGTACTAGTGCTTTCTTTAGTCCTCTGACATCTTATTACACAAATTTATTTCATTTTGAGATGAGGATTGTGGAGAGTGGAATCCTGTAGTGTCTTGTTGGAAATATCTGTTAAAATTTTGCTTACACAAAGTGTGTCTATTAGAGGAGGATCGAAATGTCATTATTTTTCATATACATGAATGATAAAAGTTGATGTATGTTTATGTATTCATTTATTGCTATTGTTAAACTGGTTTAATGTGCTATGTGGCCATGTGGGTCTGCTGGAATAGCATAATAAGCTTTCCAATGTACCTTTTTTTTCTTCTTCTGTTTCTGGCTCCCTTCTTGATGATTTCTGTTCTGCAGCTTGCAAAGAAGCTCCATCCAGATACTAACAAAGACGACCCTGAGGCTGAACAAAAGTTTCAAGAAGTTCAGAAGGCATACGAGGTATTTGTATTTTTTTTTTCTCAAACTATAACTACTTCTACATCTTCATTTGATCTGTCTATGTGATCTGCTGCAACCTAAAGATCTTCCATACGCAAGTACAGCGACAAGTGCTGAGCACAATTTGGTTTTCATCTTTTGTAGGTTTTGAAAGATGAGACAGAGCGCCAGAAATATGACCAGGTTTTTGTTTAATCACTTACTGTCAACTGCCAAGTTATTTTTGATTTTGCTTTGTTGGTAATAGTCCCTGTGTTTCTCTTGAATGTTTAAATAGACCTTGTTCATAGGATGGTTTAACTTATGTGCCTATTTTACTTTTTAAATGCTCATTGAAACAGTGTTGCGATAGAACGTACAGTCTTTTTTTTTCCTTTGTAGGTAACACTGCTGGATATTAAAAGACTTTAGTTTTTTAATCTGGCTCCTATTCTTAATGCATGAAAGTTGAGTGATATTGAAAATTAATGTTAGTTTATGGATTGTTTTGAAAATGGAGAGTTGATATTTGACCATTTCTTTTGCAGCAAGATGGATGGTCAGATAGTCAAGCTATAGACCTTTTCATTAAACAGTTAGTGCTTCAATAATACCAAAACAAGAGTAGACCTTTCCCATAAAACCTATGCCCCCCCCCCCCCCCCCCCCGTCGTCCCCTTTTTTATCTTCTAAACCACAGGGGGGAC
>JAYMTF010003236.1:0-15728 GCA_036897485.1 Pelargonium nanum | reverse complement strand
AAAAGTAGAAAGTGACATTTAATTTGAAACAAAATTTGGACTCTAGGATGACATTAATATGAAACGGAGGTAGTAAACATTATTGGTGCTAGAAAAAAATATCATAGCGCTTGAACGCTACGTCATAACGAAGACAAGTCACAAGTCAACTCACAACTTAAACACTCGATACTGGCTCTACATAAACTAACATCGAAAGTCTCGTGATGAAGCTCTCAATTCACTAGAAGCCCAAGCTATTCTTCAAAATTAAGGTGCCAAAAAGAGCCTTGAGAAAAGAAGTAAAATCCGACAAGCACTCACACATTTGGCTTGCGGAGCATTTGCGCGTTCGATAAGCTCCTTGTATATGTCTCACACTCTCCCAACACTTGGTAAAGTCATGAGACAACTAAATTTTGTCACGACAATCCAAGACTGAAAAAAAACTTAAATCTCATTAAAATACTTGTGCCCTAAAAGGAGCACCTTGTCTCCCCCTAAGAGACCTCCAAAGCAGCAAGAAAAGTATTCTAACTCTCTTATTAGCTTCTTCAAGAGGAAGAAGAGAGTAAAAGTTTTTTTTATAAAACAAGTATGAAGAGCAAAACAGTAAAAAAAATACGTTTTTTTATAATTATTTTTTATTTAATTTTAGCGATTTTAGTTATTTTTACGAATTTCGTCAATAACTCAACGGAATGAATCCCGCGGAAACAAATTGAGTAATACGTTGACCTCTCAAGAATAAAACAAAATTTAGAGATTTGAGTAAAACAACTGAGATAGTATAGAGAACCTAGAGGCACTTATTTCAACTTTTTATATATAATTTTATTATACAAGACACATGAGCTTTAGGTCAAATTATTAATAGTTTAATATATATTTACATAATAAAAGAAACAATATAGGAGTATATATTATCACTTACAACTATTATTATTTTAATCACCTTTTTTTTCCTTCAGAAATTTATATATTTGTCATTATAATAAATAAAATAAGATATAGTATTTGACCAAGTCACGAGTGGTGCTTGAAAGAAAGATTGAGGATGATGTGATGCTTAAAAGATTTGGTTTTGGTTAAAATAAAATAAAAAACGTAATCCATAGACATAGACAGACGCACGCGTACGTACACTTGCGTTTGTTTACTGCTTCTTATGCGCGTTATTTGTATATGACGTGGTTGGCTTGTGCCGTGCGTGATGCAACTGGAACTCCAAACAAGAGTATTTGAAAGTGTAATTCCGACGTAGCAAACTTCAAATTATTAAGCTCGGTTTGGGTCGATACATTTTTCTTTTTTTATCCAGTTTTAGTTTGACTCGAGCTCGAATTGATAAAATAGCCAAACAGAATTTGACGTGACTAACTACTTGACAAATTATCATAAATTAGAAGTCTTTAAATAAAATTATCAACATATATCGACAACAAAAATAATTATTTTGATGTCATACATTTGTAATTGTAGCTCAGTTTTCATTTTCTTTTAGGTTGAGTCTCAATGTACCTCTTTCATTTGAGTGTTGGAGCTCAAACTCGTTCTCTATGTTGGGATAGTTTTGCTATCTCATATAAGTTGTTTTTGTACTTTATTTGTTTTTATGGACTTTTAATAAAAATTACCGTTCGCTGATAACAAAAGTAAAATAAAATAATATGTGTATGCATGTTACATGTCATGTTACATTTCAATTGAAAATATATTACAAACTTGAAACTATATTATCATACAATAGAGATTATAGTATTTTTTTTTTAACAAAAACATATGGTGTAGATAAAAATAAATATGTGTTTAAGTATATATAATTTTAAATTAACTTATTAATTGTAAAATAAAAAATGAATAGGCTCGTAAGTCAATTAAGTTTCAATTCTTTTTTGATTGAGCTCGACTCTATTACTAAATCAATCTAAACTCAAGATTAAATTCAATTACAACTAGCTCAAAATTAATTTTAACGAGTTAAATTGGAACGATTCGTTAAAAGTTTGGTTCGTTACACCTAACTACTACTGAAACATCTTCTACTGAACCAATAACGATGTTTTACTTTTGTGGCTCTCACTAAAGTCTAAATTGACTACACACTCACTAGCTCTGGATCTGGTCCCATCTTAATTCAACTACATGCAAGGGTATTTGACTATTTGTCTAACACAATAATTTCACTATTTCTAAGTAATAATAAATATAAAAAAAAACTACTCCATATAGAATTTAACTTGTTTTGAAATGAGTATTGTACACGGTACTTGTACCATTAAGAAATTTGAAAAGTTTTGTAATATGGTTATTAGGTTCATTGTAAAATGTTTCATTTCCCCATACCATTTTTACTAGGCTGCATGAAAAAAAAAAATGAAACAGCGTTGTGCATTAATACAACTGGAGCGTTACGTGGTGTACAATTGGAAAATTGAAATCAACTCAGTAAAGTAAAAAAGGTACGGTAGTGTGAACCATGAACCAAAAGATCCAAAACACATGCAAAGATAATACATCTATTTCCACATTAGGTAGCTCTTTTATTCAACAGTGTCATTGTCATCCAAACGGTTAGTTAATCTTGTTTAGTCATATTAAGTCTATTTAAACTAGTATACAATAAATTATTAATGTTCCTGTTCATATGTAAGTAATCATGGTTAATGAACGTGACGATTGTAAGTATGGAAATAACGTATCAATGAGTAAGATATCTAATTTCTTATATATATAAATTAGCATTTGATTATCACAAAATCTTAAGGTACCAGAGAGCATTTAGTTTAACTACTTGCTATAAAAATCAAATGAAAAGTGTTTAAATAGGTTACTTTGAAAAATTGTACTATTTTGATGAACATGGGTATAGCAAATAGGGAAGCATGAATTAGAAATGGAAGGTGGTGGGTCTGTGACTGTGCAATGCCACAAATACAATAATGATTCTGGCATTGGGTAGTTGGGCCAAACACAGTTATTATGTGAAGGCAGTTTTTGTCTTCAAGATGGAATTGATGATCCACTCTGAAACCTCAACTACCCAACACCCTTTCTTTTATTACAACCTAAATCATTTGCTTTGCTTCTCAATTAACTTGAAACAACTTCATAAACTTCCTAATTAATACATTGTTCTTGTTTGAACATGAATTATTTAAGAAACAACTAATAATATCAATCAGTGCATATGTTCACATATGATGTTCAAGTTGATCATAATAAGTTATAACCAACAAGTGCATTAATTGAATAATTTCAACTACTGTAACATACTAGATTCAGTCAATTTCATCAACAAATAAAGTCGATATCATATAACATTTCACATGTCAATATAACAAAATAAAAACGCCCGGCCTTATTGACAAATCAGGTCGATCTAATATGCATTTTATGAGGGCAAAAAGATAATTTATGTATTATATTACCTTCTTAAAGGAGGCAAAACAACTCTACATGAGGCATTTTATATATTTTAACGAAAAAAGATATAGTAGTCGTCCTTCAAGTTTTACTTATGTAACACCTCCTTTAAGAAGACACGAGTGTTACTAAACAATCACTTACTCATATTCAAACTTTTTTAGTCTTATTATGGTTAAACTTTAAGTTATAATTTAGTGTACGGATCTTCTTGATTTAATATGTCACACATCTATCCAACACACGACATCTTTTAATAGAAACGAGAAATTTATAATTTGAATTAATAAGTGTGGGGTCCATCCTTGTATTTGTAGGGATGAAATTTTTTGAGGTGTAATTAAATGTCAAATTAGTTCATTAATGAATGAACATCTGTTGCTAGTGACCTCTAGGATTTAAGTTTAGAAATCCCAATTTGTTGTCCACGGCAACATTGGAGGATTGGATCTTATGTGACCCACAAATATCTATATACACCCTCTCCCATTTAATTAACCCAACCAAATAAATTTGATACTTGACTATTGGTAGGTCCAAGGTTGTTTTTATTTGCATGCCTTCATTATTATTGAAAAAATTTCCAAAAATAAAAAATTGATCACATATAGAAAACAAAATATATGTTTATCAATATCTTCCATCAGAAGAACTAACACCCACTAAGCTAAACGGTTTAGGCGTTTTAGATTTCATAGGAGGTCTCAAGTTTGGGTCATTTATGATCATAGTGTTGGTACCTCCGATAAGAAAAACACACCAGAAGAACTATCATGCACCCACTATGCCAAACGATTTAGGAGTTTTATATTTCATTGAAGGTCTCGGATTTGAGTCACTTATCATAGTGTCAATACCGCCGATAAAAAAAACACACCAGAAGAAGAATTGTAACAGAAGAATCCAATTCTTAAGAGTTACTAAATTGAAACTATTGTATTATACATTATAAGTATACAAGACTACTTCTGAAACACCATCTTATGGTATATGGTGGACAAGAAATAAATAGCATACTAGCATCCTTCCACACAACATAAAGCACATATAATAGAAAACATAAGGAAACATAAAAACAGTACAAGTTCTTCATTACACATGCTTAACACACAGGCCTAGCTATGGCCAAAGCTTCCTCTTCTTAAGGTATACCTATGATGGGGAAGAAGGGGATATAGTAACTGGTTGGTGCTATGCCCCACTCGGGTGGCACGGGCAGGTCGATGGTCTTGGATGCACCGAACACGTCTTTGTTCCCGCATTTTGCATCTTTCCCGGCTGAAGAGCAAGTGGTGGAGAAGGCCAAAGGAGCCGAGATGGTGTAGGAGTCCGAGTCTTGAGCCTTGACGACACCAGACTTCATGTATTTGCTTGATGCATATATCTGGTTTGGACCACCAAAAAGCTTCGCTTCGCACTTCTTTGAAGTTGGAGTTTTGTCTGAAGGGAGCTCAACTTGGAAGATCCCGTCTTCTTCGGTGGTTGCCATAGCCAACTTCTTCACTTTATCACACTTCACAAGAACTTTGATGCCTGATATATACAAGAGAAAACAAAACGGTCAAAAAACATTTAAATGAGTGAAAGCAATTACCATTTATGCACTTGGCGGTGAAGTGGCAGAGTAAGGACATGAGAGTGAAAACCAACCTGCTAGGTTGTAATGCTGAGGACAAGCAAGGCAAGTGACCTTGCCCTTCAGAACTTGTTGGCATGAAGAAAGATCGATCCTTGTAAGAGCCAACATAACAAAGAGAAATGCAGTAAGCAGTTTAAAACCCCCCATTGAAGCAGATAAGCAAATATTGAAAGGAATGAGTGTGAAGAAAACACAAGGGAATTGCAGCTTATAAATATGAAAAGCACGACAACATTATTAAATGATCGGTCCCAAACCTGTCTTAGTGGTTGGAGTAAATGAATAGCAGTTACTTTCTTTTTACCTCATCTTTAGGAACTTAGCTGGATGATCCTCGTCCTGCATCACTTTCAAAATACACCGAATTCTGGGTTTTGACATCTAGGCTATTTTTATCTATTGACAACATAAAGGACCTCCTGCAATTTCACATGTTTTGTACAGATCATCAAAGTTTGACCCACCCATGGAATCATGGTATTGGTATCTCATGACAACCATGTAGAGCAAAGTTATTACTGGAAATAAGTATCGAAATAGAGACGGATACAATATGAATTGAGCAGTTAATGCTGAGATGAATATGCTGTTACCATCCTACCATCATGCCATCCGCAAATTTAAGTACAGCTTCCTCACTTATATCTCAAAGAGAAAGGTTTCTGCACCTAGTTCAAAACATTAGTTCAAAACATACAGAAATGAACATTGAACTATATATATATATATATATATATACAGTCGATAAAGATTGTGCTGTATGCTGTAACAATTAACATTACTGAAAATCTTATTAGCAAAGGAAGTAAATGCACCACAATTATCTTGGCTAACTTGTAAGTAGCAAATAACCTTTGATCTTTTCAAGTAAACAAATAGAGGAAGAAACAAATCCATCATATGACCTCATAAGGTTTTTGCCAAGTTTTACAGTTCTGGCACCAAGCAGTCAAACATTCAAACATAAAATGCTACAGGTATGCCTAACAGGCAATTATGTGATGGTATATGATAGCAGCAGATAGCTAATGCTTCAGAACATTAAAAAAATCTGTGTAACGGCAGGTGATGGTTCCCTTGAAGCCATAATTAGTACGACAAGTCACAAAACAAGATGAAAGCAAACCAAAACATTATACCATGTTTAGAATAAGATGATGAGCTTAAAGAAAGATCCATTTGGCCAAACTTCCAACTACAATGGCAGCTCTCTGGAAACACCTTACTAACTCTACTGCACAAGCATTTAGTTCTTCAAATTAATTCTAAGTTTCCCTCTTTACTATTAACTGGCCAATTGATCCGAAGTAACCTGATCTGCACCTTTTGAAGCAAGAAATCCTAAACAAACCAATATGGCATGACCATACATTTTAAAATCTTATCATATAGTTATGGTCTAATAGTCATATCACAACATTCCATATTCTCTTCCCATATTCCTATCCAGACGGAACACAGTTTACAAGGTTTTAATATGTATATATTGCAAACAGAAGAAGAGTTAAACCCTGTGAGCTTCAAATTTCAATGTGTATACCCTTCTTACCTTCCAATTCTGATACTAAATTGATCCCTAAATAGCTTTTGATGTTCATCTCGGGAAAGCCTAAGCCTAACAGCCAGATATAGGATACAAGGGTAGATACAATTAAAAGATGCATTCCTTTCTTGTTGTGGGTAATCTATACACTGATTGGATCTTGCAAAAGCTGAAAAATATGCAAAAAGTAAGGTTAAAGTAAAATTGAGCAAGGATATAAGTTCCCTGTTCGTCTGAAATCTTTTCTCTCAACTCCTCCAAAACAGAGTTTTCTCTGGAGACTGTTTTTATTGAGCCTGAAACTTTAATCAAACCCAGCACGAGATTTAGGCTCTTTTGCTACTTGATTGGGTTTTTAGCTCAGCCACAAGTTTCAGACCTGCAATTTTAATCA
This sequence comes from Pelargonium nanum, assembly GCA_036897485.1. Classification (NCBI taxonomy): domain Eukaryota; kingdom Viridiplantae; phylum Streptophyta; class Magnoliopsida; order Geraniales; family Geraniaceae; genus Pelargonium; species Pelargonium nanum. The sequence goes on along the minus strand of JAYMTF010003236.1, from coordinate 8,747 downwards.
ATTTATTTGCATACATTTCGCTGAACTAGCTTATAATGGTCCAAGATCACAACATAATGTGCTAAAACATGAACTCGCATACCAGAGTCTCAGATACAGAAAAATAGAAGTCACTTTGCTAATTGCTATGCCAATCACAATAATCTTCAACACTAGAAATTTTAGAGTTCGTAAAAAGATTAAAAACAATTTACTTGTGTATTAAATAAAACTCAAATATCGATAAATTTCACATTTAAATTTAAATTTGCTATTTCACATTTTTGGGCAAGGCATATAATAGGCAAAAGAACAAGTAACGTGTTTACACATGTCATAGCAGATGACAATTATAGTGATGAATATACCTAAGGAAGAAGAGGGGAGGTATTACATCATTTGATAATTCCAACAGCAATACCAGAGATACTAGAAGGGAATGCCTAAGTAGTAGAAATAGTTTCAATTCTCAGTATAACACTATAACCAATAGTATTTGTGAACTGTGGCTTGCAATTTCAAAGGGAGATGTTATTTCCAACCTGGAGTTTATTATCTATGAATGATTAGAAAATTTGACCGCAACCTAGCATCAGATTGTCAAGACTCAAGATCCAAGCTGCAGAATAATGATTTCATGAATTGAAAACAAGAATGCTCCACCTCAAATGGTTATATATATATATATATATATTTTTGAATCAAGGTTATAGATATTCTTTAGAGTGCATCTCTTATATCTCACTTGATTCCCCATAAACACACACACACACACACACACACGCTCGATCACTCACTCGCTCACTCACAATTTTAATTCATAACATCCCTCATAATTAAAGCAAGATGGTATGATGGAGAATTGATTAATCCAACCTCTACCATAATAATTTCAAATATAGACAATGAGTTACCCCAACTATACACGTTCATCATTTACTGTCTCAAAATTCATGATCAAATTTATATATTTTAGTGTTGCTGATAAACTGAACAGAATTAGCATGAGTTCTGTTTTGAAACAGACATATATAGACAGCTGACTTCTTAGATTCGAGACAAAAGGAAAGGCTATGTATGGATGCATTCATATATTTACCACAATAAACATTAAACATGCACATACAGTGAAATCCTAACCTGTGAAACAACATCGGGAAAAGATTTAAAATAAATAAATACAAAAACCCTACACTGCAACAAGTTCTATTTTAACGACATTTTAACATGTTTCAGTAAGGGAAAGGTGAACTCCTTCATATATGTTCCACATAATGCTCATTGAGTTAACAACACCCCCAAGGTAATATAAGGAAAAGAGTCTGAAAAGACAATAGGGCAATAGGCAACAGGACTAGAAAAAATAACAACCAATCAGCATTGCTCTAGGAGATTTAGTACCTTTAGCAATATGCAAGGAGTGGATACATATTTAGACTTTTGATCAAGAACAAATCCACTTTCAATACACAAAAGAACTTTTTTAAGAGTGTGGATCAATTACATACCAGTAACAATTACCAAAGTCAGTTCACCCTTGTGTAAACCTTTTCCAGCATTCCCTTTCTCTATGGACTCAATTGCAGCATTCATGAAAAGATAGAAAATACCAACAATGACAAGTATGGAACAAGGCATACACACTGCTGTAAATCTTAAAATGCCTTTGTCATAATCAGTACTAACATATGCTCCGGTAAATGTGCTGTAAAGCTTAAAATGCTTTTGTCATCAGGCCTTTTCATGCTTTCATTTCTTAGTAGTAGACAATAATAATGGCTTCGTAATTCATAGAACATAGAAACATTTCCCAGATATCTTTTTCCTTCTACTTGCCAATGATGATCTCGTGTTATATTTCTGTATTGAAATAAAGATGAGATAGCCTTCCAATCCCAAAAGACAAGTTTTTTTTTTCTTCTCTTCAGATTACTCATTTTAAACAGAAGGATGATGATGTGAAAAAACAAAAGGTTCCAGCAAATTTATTCTTTTTCAACTATTTATTAGTTGGAGTGGACAGCGAGAGTGTTAGTTTGGTCCTGTTGCCAAATAACTCAAATTAAATAACGAATCATCCTAAAATCATTAGAACGTGACACCTAAACACCACAATGGAAGAGAAGAATTGATTCATCGTGCCAACTCACTGACGGTACAGTCCTGCTAATCAGCTTGAGTTTTGAGAGAAGTAGGATCTTTGTAAATTATGTGAAGGATCTTCACAATTATGCGCCCTTATACTGCCTAAGTTCTTATTTTAGCCTTATACACTGATTTGCCAGAAATTGAACACTCAAGAAGTTGGAAGCACATCAACTGAACAACTTTAAAAATTAATGCTACTCTGCACATAATTGATATGGTCATATTGCATGCATACACGTGAAATGGCTTGCTACCTTTTCCACAACCCAAGTTATAGTCAGGTCTATTATGATTTCTATGATTAAGTTACATAAGCCCAATGAGGTTGCTGGTCACCTCATATACCTCACTCTTTGACTGGCAATCACAAAGGAGGTTTATGTGCAAGACATGCTTTATCTTCACCAATTACAAGTACAAATCATAAATGTCCGTAACAGTGTACTAGAGTACTACCAGATAGAATAACCCAGATAGGAACGTCAAACACATGGTTCAAGCTTGTAGCCCATAGCCTAGTTACAACCAGTTTCCCATCCCATAACATTGTCATAACAGCACAGTTCTATACAACTTACTAGGCATGTGCACTTTTCTAGAAATAAAATGTCCTCAACACTTTCACTTGACCCATCTGCTTTCCTTCCCTTGTCATCATTATGAATATGTTACTATAAAATGAGCAAAATGAAATAGAACAACAAAACACAATTTTATATTGCACATTGCCTTCTTCTCCCTTAAAGGAAATTATTCAAATAGCTGAACTACGTATTGAATTCTCATGTAATTGCTCAAGGTTCCAAACAATGAAAAGTGTCTAATGCTACAGGGTTTTCTCAGCAACAAAAGAGACACAATAATGGCTTCATTCAATTGAAACCAAGATGTTACATTTCCATATATATAAGTCAATAATTTTTTTTAAAAGAGACAAGAAATTCAAGTCCTCAATCAATAATACCTGTTTGCCGAAACACTGCATTTCGCACCTGGCGCAGATCCCTCCCTTTGAGGGTCCTCCCCACACCTTCAAGAACCGAGCAGGCGAGAATCGGCGAATGCGCTGAGCTCCTAGCCACCATCTCATGCGGCGGCAATATCTCGCCGTCCTCTATCTCATCGTCCTCCTCGTCGACTTCATCGAAATCTTGGATCCTCCTCGTGATCTTAGTCATCACCGGAACGTTCACCGGCGCCGACTGGTGGTACATCACCGACGAAGGCAACGCTATCCGCTCCTGCGGCGGCTTGGGAATAACCGGAATCATGCGGGAGGAGGACGCCGACGAAGATGAAATAGACGCTTTGTGGTAGAATAGCGATTTTTTGCGGATATTCGGCGACGTCTCGTCCTCCGGGAGGGCGGCGAGGATGCCGAAGGTGTCCTGTTGTGTGAAAACCTTGGGGTGGGGGAGGAGAGGGTTGTGGTGGCGCTGGCGCTGGCGGGGCGTGGAGGAGCTGGTGTTGTTCTGGTGGCTGGATTCGGCGAAGTCACCAGTCCAAAAGACGTCGTCTTCGTTGAGCTCATCTCCGACGGAGGAGGTGGTGGCGCTAGGGTTCTTGAGCGGCGCGTGGGAAACGCCGAGGAAACGGTCGGTGGTAGACGATTTCCTGTGGCGGAACCGCGAGGAGGGCCCGTTAAGGTCCATGGCGATCCGGGCCGGGTCACGAGGCACAAGACGTAGCAGCAGCTACTTGAATCGATAAATTAATGTAACGTTATTGCACTGAGATGAGGTGGTAACTGATATGAGATGGATCTCAGTGGACGACACTGTAAACAGAGTAGTATTACTATTGACAATCCACTGTAGCTACTGCACTGGCCGCTGGAATCCCAGTCGTCAATTCACGAAATATTTACGAATCTTTGCAGGATTCGACTAAACGAACGGTGATTGGTTCCGTGCAGTTTTGTGTTGATAACAGGTGATGGTAGAGGTGTGTGACGTGGCTGCGAGATTGGGAATGAAGAGGTTGGAATGGAAAAAAACGTGGGACAACTTGAATCAATTATGATTTGGCTGGCTCGTGATGGCCATGGACCCATCCATCCTTGGATATTCATACTTAGAAAAAAAAATTGTATTTACTAATTTTAGGGGTAATTTTAGATTTACCGCTTGAACTATTTAATTAAATTAAATGTATTTTTTATCGAATTAAACACCGATCAAAATTTTATAATTTGCTAATCATAAGTTAGTTTTAACCGATTGACCAAACAAAATTCAATAATACTCATTATACCATTGTTTTATTTTGTTTTTGGTGTCTTCATGTTATTGAGATTGTTCGCATATCTTCTTTGCAAATGATGTCCTTCTTTTTTTACCATTTGACGTTTGGGAGGTAGGACTTGAGGGGTGTGAATAGATGTCGGGTTGGACAATAAATTTGGTGAAACTGCAATGTATTTTAGCGCGAATGTGGCAGTAGTTGGTTCAGTGGATATCGACGCAAGGTTGAGGGTGCTAATGGTGAAATTTCTTAGAATTATTTGGAGGCTTTTGCTAATATATATAAGAAGGAACCGTGTGAAGGCTTTCAAATCAACGGTGCATTAGGTTTGAGAGAGGGTCTGAAGCTGGAACCACAAATATTTATCTCATGTAGGGAAGGAAGTGTTAATAAAAGTTGTAGCCCATGCCTTACCAAGTTATATTGTGAGCATTTATTTTCTACCATAGATGGTCTATACTGAATTGGACAAGATATTAAATGCATATTGGTGGGAATCATAGGGTCGGGTAAGCGCATTATACACGTTTATCGTGGAAAAGGTTGTGTAAAAACAAAGGGGCGAGAATAATGGGGTTTTGTTTCTTTCATGAACATAAGTTGACATTTTTAAGTCAACATGGACGGAAGTTGTTGGAGGGCCGGAGGCTTTGAAGTTACTATATGTGGCCGTGTTTCAAACAGTAGGTATTTTCCGAGTTGCTCTTTCTTGATATGGCTTGTTCTTCTCATATGGTGTGTGTTTGATTATGCTTCAAACCCATATAGGCCATATTGTTACCAAAAGTCCATCTCTATTAATAAAAATTGAGGGTAGTTTAGCTTGTGAAACCATTTAAATAATTGTAGGCTAGCTATAAGAGGTTTGATTATATTCATCAAATGTGAAAACAAAAAAGAAACAACACATCTATTTTGTCAATAATAGTATTCAAAACAATATTTCTTGATTTATTTTTATCAATTCTTGAATGGAGTATTTTCAACGGGCCGGGCCACTCTATTACAACCCTTACTCTTTTCTTGTACTTCAAATATTTATCACCCTTAATCTGAGTTTGAGATTGTATATTACTCAACAAACATACATACGATAATGGAACGAAAAATTGCATATATGTAGTTAATTAGTTACATTTTCATCCATAAAACAAACTTATTTATTAGCGAATGATGATGATGATAAACAAAGGATTACAAATCAAAAGGTGAAAGTATTTGAGATGGAATAAGAGGTCCATACGTTGTTGGTATTTGAAACCTACGGATATGGTTGAGATGATAATGGATTTGGAGAAAATGGACCCCAAAATGGTGGTGGTGGGCTTGATCATGGAATGTCCTATATTGGTGGCGAAAGTGAAATTGAAGTCGGAGGCGTGAGTAGATGTGATGTTGTTGCTGGTTTTGGCGGCGGCGGAGTAGAATTTGCAGGCGGTGATGGAGATGACCACCGTGTTGGGGATGTGAAAAAGTGATCGGAAAAGCTAGTTGGTGGCGGAAAAAATAGACTAGAAGAGAGTCTATGTGGTGAAGAAGGTGTTCAATGAAACGGCGGGTTGTGGGATCATGGTAGTGGCGGAGGCGGATTAGACTCATTAACCGGCGAAGGTGGCACAGTCTTACCATGATGTTCTGGAACGGAAACATCATCGTACCACCAAGGGGAGATGGTGTGTCCATGCTACTTAATTGTTTTCTTCAACAACACTAACTAGTTAGGTGGCTACTTATATTGTGAACACAATTTTGCTTGCATTAAATGGAAATGAAAATTGGGGAGGTTAGTAAATGTGATGGTTGAAGAAAGATTTGGTACTTTGTTATATGTGTTTAATTGATGGACGATACGCGACAACTGACATTATGTTTTGCAGGGTAGATTATTAGATTCGGTTACTGTTTCAGGTCAATGGTGTCTTTAAAACATTTGAGTTTAAAGGTGTGGATTTGTGTGAAAGCTTAATTTGTTTGAAGAAACAAGTGTAAGTTTCGTAGGCAGATTTCTAGATTCGGTCACAGTTCTGTTCAGGTCAACGGTGTCTTTAAAACATTTGGTTTTAAAGGTGTGGATTCGTGTAAAAGCTTTCTCTATTTGACGAAACAAGTATCAGTTTCACAATCTAGAGTTAATTTTTATTATTTTATCTATATATCTTCTCCTCTTCCATTTTGTTTAATCAAATTGTTAAGCACTTGTTTATGTTTTCTTCAAATGTCTATAGATACTCTTTAGCAGCAGTTTTTAGCTGCAGCTAAATATATAACTTTTATTCCATTTGTCCGCTGTATGTAACCGCAACAAATGACCTTTAATGTACTGGGCCTTTTAACAGTCATTGGGTAATTAGAAAAGCCCAAAAAGGCTATCAAAATTAGATTGGCCCAATTTATCCTCATGATAGACCTTTTATATCCTATCTCATATATTGTCAAGTGCCACTAACGCTTTTTAAAAAAAACAATCAGAAACTAGTAAGCTTTAAACGATATAATCAATTAGAATTTCATGTTTGTGGTGGTTCAAAACAGAAATAAATTTTAAACGATAAAATAATAGATAGCAAATTTCGTTTCAAAATAAATGTTATGTACCATGTATGTTTGCCAGAGGATTAGTGATCTCAGAAAATTCTTTAAAAACAATCTTAGAAACCTTTGACCAGAACAGCATGTACAATGGAGCAAGTTAGAACAACTCCAAGTCCAGAAACCTAAGTTCCCTTTCACCAAATAGAACTGCTAAAGCCACTCAACAACTCTATTTTTTATTCTTCACTACACTATAAATATGATTCACAGTACCAGGACATTTCACAATCCAAATCAACATTTAATTTTCCAATTCTCGCATCCTTCATATCTGATCATACATAGCCCAATATGGATTCCTCAAAGATCAGCGACGCGACGACAATTACCATTCCAGAGTCAAGAAGAACCTATTCCAATAAGGGAAAAGGTGTAGCAGGCGCCGCCTCTGCAGAGCCTCCCGTCGTGTCCGCTACAAAAGCTGCCCAACGCCCCCAGGGAAGCGGTGGCTGGAAGCGGGGCGTCGCCATTTTCGACTTTGTTCTCAGGTTTTTTGCCATTGCAGCTGCTCTAGCTGCCACCACCATTATGGGAACAGCCGACGAGACCCTTCCCTTCTTTACTCAGTTCTTTCAGTTCCAAGCTAGCTACGATGATCTTCCAGCTTTCTCGTAAGCTAAAACACATACATTTCGAGTTCTTGATTGATCGACAAAGACAAAATTGTTGTTAACTTAATTAGTATATAATTTGCAGGTTTTTTGTAATTGCAAATGCAATAGTTAGTGGCTACCTTGTCCTCTCCTTGCCCTTTTCTGTGGTCTGCATTGTTCGACCGCTCGCTGCATCAGCGAGGCTTCTGCTCATCATCCTCGATACGGTAATTACTTATATTCATCTCCAGAATGTGTTTCTTGTTTTCTGATGAATCTTTCTTGATTTTGATCATGATCTTGATCACCTGCAGGTGATGCTGGCTCTGACAACAGCAGCTGCAGCATCGGCAGCTGCGATTGTGTACTTGGCTCATAATGGGAATCAGGGTGCCAATTGGCTGGCCATTTGTCAACAGTTTGGTGACTTTTGTCAGAGCACCAGTGAGGCTGTGGTGGCTTCCTTCATATGTGCAGTCATCTTCATGTTTCTGGTTGTGTTGTCTGCTATGGTTCTCCGGAAACATTGATAAAAAAAACCGGATATATAATCATGGATTCGTTGGATTGGTCTTCATGTCTCTGTTCCTCTTTTGCCAAATCACAATGGTCTTATGTTATCAGTTTTATTTTATCCAATAGGAAAGTTCAGATTGAGTTTGAGGCTGCTGGTTTCTCTCTAAGTTGAGTCCAAAACCTTTTTTCTTTTTCTTTTTTGTGGACGGTATTGATGATTGTAAATGTGAATTGACTTGAACTTAGGTATCAATTGCAAAGTCAATTTAATTGTTTGTTTTTTCTTTTGGGATATGAATGTTAAAATATTTATTCAATCAAATTATCATTATATCAACTTTTTTTTGTCGACTCAATCTCATATTGTGATATTTAACGAACATAATGTTGTGACTTCGAATTTTCTTCTCAACAAGATCACAAATATTGCGCCTAAACTCATCATGACCATGCCCAAAATGTACACTCCTTACATTTCACATCTATTTATAACCTCATATATGGTAAAGTGTGCATATATCTTTCATCCAAATACATCATGTAAATAATCTTATGAAACATCTACACCAATCTAATTGATGGCAAAGTCTATCTAACTGATTTTTTTTAAAAAGTTGGGATAAAGGTTTTTTTGGTACCCAAAGTTTGGCGTGAAACTCAATCTAGTACCTAGAC
>JAYMTF010003235.1:0-15730 GCA_036897485.1 Pelargonium nanum | reverse complement strand
TTAGGATAGTTCCTTTGCATACGTGGACAAGACGACAAGACACCTAGTGTGCTCGTTTTGACCCGAAGTCAAACAGGCGCATCACATAGGGTAGTCCAAAGTCGGAAAACTTAATTCAAGGTGGCAACTGACATGGAAGCTTACCATAAGAAGTCCATCTGTAATCACTCCTTAATAATAATATGGCTTGAAGCTTAGGGAATGGTCTTAGTGTTAATCTCTTCTTTGATAAATGGTGGGTTCCCTTTTCCCTTAAAGATGTCGTTGTTGGTCCTTTAACTAGATTTAAGGACTTCTTAAAAGTGAGTTTCTTGTGGAACCCTTCTAGAGAGTGAGATTTTAGGGATATTTCTTTTATATTGCCTAATTCTATAATGTTTAAGATGATGGCTATTCCTTTCTTTCCTAATTTCAGAGTATGTGATATTCCTATTTGGGGGCTTTAAAAAAATGGGACATTTTCTATCTGCTCAGCTTATGAGTTTGCTAGAAAACAGAACCTTGAGACCAACGGTATGCTCTTGCTACCTATTCTAGTGACCCTGTAGTGTGGTCTAAGATTTGGAAGCTTAATTGCCGGATAGGATTAAGTATTTTGGTTGGCTTTGTTTGCATAAGGCCTTGCCTTCCAAATGTTTTCTTGTCAAAATTAAAACCCTTGCTTCTGAGTTCTTTTTTGTTTTAAGCTTGATATTAACATCTACCTCGTAAAATAAAGCTATTTTAGACTCGTCACAAACTTGGGTTGATCGAAAGTAGTTCAATTCAAGAAAGGAATTCATACTAAAAAACAAGTAAAAGTTTCCCTTTGAGACCATGGTTATACGAAGAATCCGGTTAAACTTTTGTATGTAATGTTAAAAGGATACGCGTAGAAGCAATCTTCAGCGCGTCGCGGGTCTCCCTCTGTCAGCTCTTCCTCACTTGGTTCCTCTAGTACCATTTTTTTATTAGTTGGATTTTGGACTAAGATTAACTCGGATGGAAGTTGCTTTGGTAATCCATGGATTTGTGGTGCTGGCATAGTTGCTAGAGATTGTAAAGGTTGTTGGTTGGGGGGTCCTATCTAGTTTGTGGGCCGGGTTGTTAGTATTTGGGCTGAGATGAAAGCTTTTTATGATGCTATTCATTTAACAATTTTTCTTAATTGCAAGCTTGTGATTTTTGAGTTTGATGTTGTTGATCATCTTTTTTATCTTGAGGATTGTTATTCTCATCCGCTTTGTTCTCTAATATTAAAGTGCAGGAAAAAAACAAGATGCTTGGATGACTTCATTTTGCTTTCTGATAACATGAGGGCTAGTATGGTTGCTGATTTTTAGTTCGATTTTGTTTTAACAGACTTGTTAATTCTGATTTCTATATTTCTCACCCGCTTGTGGGTGCGCTTCCTCTCTTGGCTACGAACTGTATGAACAATAGACCTATAGAGGATGTTTTTGTTTCTTTCCTCCATAGGTCATTCTAATGTGTTTTATAGGAAAAAAATGTATATTACTGTGCAAATAAAATACATTTATCCACAATCTATATTTCATAACATCATAGTGTTCACAAACAACAATCAACAACTACAATTTACATATCCATTACGCTTAAAAAGTGAAGTACATCACCGTAAAACTGAAATACATTAATCCCTACTATATCATTGATCACTTGAAAACAATAAAAATTTGTATATTTTCTCATTGAACTTTTTTATTAAAAGGAAAGTATTTAACTCCATCAAATATTGTACTCCTAAAAATTAAGGAGTACAATATGCATTGTTCTAAATATATTTAACCGAGAAATCATTAACACATAGAACTCGCATTTCTAGTAAAATATACATTTTTATATATTTAAATGATAAAATATATTTAAATGATAAAATTAAGGATTACTAGAATTGCTTAAAAAGTGGAGTATCTTATATATTTAAATGATAAAATATACGCAATTCTAAAAGTGTATCTTCTATATTTTAAATATATTTAACCGAGAAATCATTAACACATAGAACTCGCATTAATGTACTATATGCATTCAAAAAATAATTCAGATCTAACATTCAAATTCAAGAACACACAAATCCTTCAAACACAAAACATCATATCTTTCCAACACTAATCAACTAATGAAAACAGCACAAATCTGCATAAAATGTTGTTACAAACCTGCAATACGATCGAAACTGTCCTCCATTCAAAACCAACTACTTCAATAGCAAAAAAGAAAAAGAAGAAATCGAAATTGAAAAAGGTGATCAGAAAGAGAAACCAGAATCAAAATCGCGAGAAAAAGAAGTAATCACATTTATTTTAAATGACGAGAAATAAGAATAGAATAGTGATGAAGAAATGCTCAAAGATAGACCTATTGTAAATAATAACAAACAAATAAATAGAACAATGTCATTTTCACAGTTAATCTCCATATACAACATATCACAAGAGGAGAGAAATTGAATGAATGAATGAATAAATGAATGAATACAAGGTGTATTCTAAGGAGGCGACTTAACTTGCTTCAACGCTCCCAATTGGAAATACCCTACAAATCCAAAGTGACGAAGAATAAATACTATACCAAAAAAAAAAGAACTCAAAGGAAAACCGGGCCATATATAATAAAGCAGAACCCAGTTGCTGTACACGCTTCTTTGTTCTTGCCCTTAAAACACCATTTAGCCCAAGTACTACAATACAAACTCAGATGTTTGGAGTATTTAAACTCCACTGCGTTGTCATCTTATTCCAATATGGGGGTTCATGAACATATGAAGAGCCAACCTTTTCAAGCATGTTCAACTACTTACATGTACATTATAATTCCTCTGCTATGGATTTCCTCGTAAAAATGACTCAGTCCCTTTAGTTGATTAAAGTCCAAATTACATATTACTATTACTAACTATTTGAGCCAATGAAGCTTAAATGAACTAAAATTAAATCCTCAAAGATTCCTGATATCCAACAAAAAACTCAAGTTTTTTATGAGGTAACTATTGGTGTTTGGCTTAATTAGAAGCCTCGTAACCGAACTTCTCGAAACCCATTAAAATTAGCTGCCCAATGGCCAACCTTGGTTATACTTCCAATTTTTGAAACTCTATTGCTTCGCTACATCCAAGGGCTCTAATTTTTCTTGCAAAATTATTTTCTTTCCCCACATTGAGTTAATTTACTGGTATTGAAAGAAACCAACCAGATTGTTAGAATATTTGACAGGATCAATCCCTGTAAGTTAGAGATTTGATTAAGCTGTAAACTAGGTGTCTGATTTATCCCTTTGTACTATATAATGGGCATTGCCCTATGTGAATAAATATAGAAATCAATTCTCTCTCACATCTCACACAGATCTCGTTCATGTAATTTAAGACACTGGACAGTACTTACCTCTTCCACTTTGTAGCAGCTCATTCCAAAATCAACACCCAGATGCTCTCCTGCTGCTTCCTCATTTTCAATTTCTGCATCTGTGAATGTGAGTGCTCGTTGTAGCTTCCTGGGAGAGAACACTTCAGCCTCAACCATATATATTGCAGTCACTGGCCGATGATCGGAAAGTTTTAGTTCAGCCCTCCCGTAACTCAATAGCCTCATTCCCTTACCATACGAAAGAATGCGGTCACACCTGAATGATGAATGTCAAGTACTGATCATTATATACATAAAGCGAGGATTCAAGTACTTAAGACAAGTCCTGGTGTGTTTTAGTTTTGGCCACCCCAAAATATTGTACTTCATAGTCCATACATGTTCAAGATGAAGAAATTCACATGACATAATATACAAACAATCCATATTGGATTGTCAAGATAGAGTTGACGAACAGTAAACATCGTAGGATTGTCAGAAAACAACAAACTAGGGTGAAGGCAAAATACGTTGGTGGGACAGTAAAATAATGGAAAGAATGAACAAAAAGAGACATTTTGAAAAAATGGGAAGTTCAGTCTGACTAATCCCCTATACATTTATTCAACTAATATGAAAGAAGACAAAGGTAAAATGTGTGTCATTTGCCCGAATTATATCAATATTGTTCACTGGTAATTCAATAGTTAACAAGAAAGTGATAAAACTGATCATACATTCAAGAAAATAATTTAAAATAAGGATAACAAATTCACAACAGAAATGCTATTTCTTTGCCTTACGTGTATGGTGAGTGAGGACAAAGGCATGGATCAAACGCATAGGTTAGATCAAAACAAGGGGAAGGCTAATCCCTTCAATTGCCCTCCCCTCCCATGCAAACAGAGAACAATTTACTATCAAAACCATATTTTATATGACAACACATTCAAATTTGGTTTTGTCAACCATACACTACCTGATTATATCAAAAGATTGTATCAAGGACCTATAGCTGCAACCTCAATCATGCTAAAAACTTGATTCTACATTGTCATCACTAACCACCGAGACAAGAAAATAATACATGCTTTTGTAATAGAATTTGCAAAAACCAGAAGGCACAATTTTTGTGCAAGCACGTGTAAAGGGAAATGGTAGCTAAAACTTCATGTGAAGAGCTTTGTTAAGCAAACATGATAAGAATATTTGGTGTTTGATGCTAGGACTAGACAATATCATTCTTGTAGATGCATACCATGCTGGAGTGCGCCTCCCAATCTTTGGATCTTCTCCATAGTACTTCTCTGCATTGATCTCATACTTATATGTTGGTGGAAAATTTAAAGTACCTTCTGACCATCCATCAAATGCACAACCTTTCCTCAGCTCTCGGACAAGCTGTATAAGATGTCAAGGTTTATATAACAGTCAATCCTATAGAGTTGATTTTGTTTCAACCCTATCAAACAAGAAGATTATGATGATCTACATTCCGAATTAACAAATTACTTTAGCAATATTTGCTCTCAATTTCTGCTGAGAAAAATAAAAACACAGACTTTGCATACACATATTTGTTTTTTAGTATATGCCTGTGTGTGGTAAACTGAAAAACATGCAAGTTCATTATGGGAATTAATGAAAATTAGTCATGAGCATTGCTGCTATAAGCCATTAACTGCCACATAATTTTTCTTAAAATATAATCTGGAAACTCTATGAATTGTCCAAAATATGTAGAATCTGAATCTCCTTACCCATAAAAAAAAAATCTGCTCTAAATAAATTAAATGTCTTATATAGACCGCAACAAAAACAACTACCACCAAATCATTCCCAAACTAAGTTAGGTTTGGCTACATGAATCATTTAGCAAAACTCCTTGAAGTTTTCCACTTGTATTATATTCTCCTACCATTATAGTGTTGTTATCTCATATGTTATGCCAAGCATTATCCTCTCTCTTTTATTTTTAAATTTTTTACTTTTAAGTACAACCAAACAATTACAATATGTCATCAGCCATCATGAAAGCACCTTGATGTGTATATAAATAATGGGTTCCTAGCAACTACACACACCAGAACTGATTGAACTCCGCTAAATGATGTGTGTATAAAAAGTCAAAGCAATGATGAAAGAAGTTGAAGCAGTGAAGTGTTCTATATGCACTATGTGATTGGATATCATTGAGCTGATTGAACTCCGCTAAAAATGAAGTAATGTTGTTGATTGGCAATTAAATATGTACACCAATCATATGAAAAGAATCACACAAGTGCATGACACCTATATGAGAAATAAACTCCCCAAACCATGAATTGAAGTTTGAGAATTTGGGATGAAGAAAGAAATTTTATATCTTACACAAAATAGGCAAAGATAGAATCTAATGAGAAAATCAGTCCAAGTCTTCATAATTTTTAAATCATTGGGACAGAAACAAACAGATAAGACAGCGAAAGCCACATAACTACCAACAACCATTGGAGCAAGCGGTTTAAGGCACTTGGTCCCCTTGAGGTCTCAAGTTCGAGCCTCCCTTCAGGTTGCTGGTATTGCCTATAAAAAAAAACTAGAGAAACCTTGGGAAATGCATTTATTTTTGTCAAGGACTGATCAGGAATCTACAGTAATTCACAGCTACAATATGCATAATTGGAACTTAATTTTCTAATTGTTGAGAAGTAGAGATTTATAATTGTTATGTTAGGATTTGTGCATAACTAGGAAGATAGATGTTATTAGCTAGTTTCCTTTTTTAATTAGGTAGTTTCCTATTTCTAGTATTTCCTTTTCCTAGTTCATATGTCTTGTATAAATTAATAGTTTGCTATTCAATAATAACATACAATTCTTCTCTTCAAATTCAACAATAATGAAGAAATAAGCATATGTCCATGGTCTGAACTATAGGAAAGAATGCTAGCTTACCTGGTCCTTTTCAAGCAACTTAGACCACTCCTTTCTGAATATAAACTCTCGTACTTTCTCATATGACAAGTTAAGGCGGTAGTTCAAATCACCCAACCATATTATTTTCCTGCAGCACAAAAAAGTAACATATTCAGTATATCAACTTTTTATACAAGGAAGCTGTAAACTAAAAACAAGCAAAATCAACTCAGAGTAACAGAAAGCTATTTCTACTTAACTAATGAAGAATTCCTCAAAAAGTTAAGGATTGCTCATACTTTCTGCAAATAAAAGGGATTCGGTCTATACATACACGAGGAAGGTAATACAAAAACAAAGAAGACGACCACATTTTTTTATCGTTCAACATCTGCGCGAGATGAAAGTCTCGTGCATCGTTGCTTGTCCTTATTGGTAGAGAATATATTTGAATATCAATCATGATTAATAATAGATTCTCAATTACATTAATATCCATGGTCTCCTCTATTATAATCTTTTAATTAGTTATTTTTTTGATCGGCTAAGATAGATATATAATACAATATAAAGCTAGAGTTCCCAAGAAGGAAACAAGAGCAAAAGAAGTACAACCAAAATCAAACCCAGTTACAGCGGTGTGAGCCTAGCTATTGAAATGAAAAAAAACTGTGGAAAACATCAGAACTTGAAAGCGTTTAGCTATCTTAATTAGTTTTGCTTAGAGCAGATTATCATTGACTATCAATGTTAGCTAAGAAGGAAAGTTAATAACTAATTAAGATATCAACATTAATTCTGGTCTTGTTAATTGTCAGCTGTCACAATTGAAATGAAGAGTTTCATCCTAACAAAATTGAGACTATGAAGTAAAAAAAAAATACAATATATACTAAGGCATGCTTTATTAGCATCTCAACTACAATAGATCAAAGAAAGTGCTTTGGGGCCTCAATCAAAGACCTTCTCAACAATTTTGTTTAGAACATTGTCTTCAAGTAACCTATACATTTGTCACTATAATAGAATTGAAAAGGCAAAATAACCAGCCCCAGCCACCCCCCCTCCACCCTTTTCCCTGATAAGCATTTGTGACAAGTAGGAAGAAAATTGGAGAAGAAAGAAAAGACCATAATAACATGTTTTACCCAGAAATAAATTAACACAGAATTCATGATTACAATAGAAAAAGTGAAGGTTAGATGTGTGTATTGCCAAAATAATAACTCAGGTTATGTCACGATATAGTAATTAGAACTGAAATACTCACTCATGATCTTTGATGTGTTTGGGTAGTCCAATACTAGACGACGAGTTAAAATGAGTTCTCCGATGTATTTCATGCACATCAGCATTCCTTTTATTTGCATCTCCTTCTTTTTCACCTGAAGTCAGGTGCGTACAAATGAAACAGAAGGGCGTCTGGTATATGGACATACTGACAGATACTGATCCCTGAAAGATTCAATACTGTTAACAACTAAAGAATTCCCATA
This sequence comes from Pelargonium nanum, assembly GCA_036897485.1. Lineage (NCBI taxonomy): Eukaryota > Viridiplantae > Streptophyta > Magnoliopsida > Geraniales > Geraniaceae > Pelargonium > Pelargonium nanum. The sequence continues at coordinate 7,989 of JAYMTF010003235.1, read as the reverse complement.
AAATAACTGAAACCTTCACTGCATTTTTTAAATGAAGAGATGATACATTACTGGCTAGTCATTGGAATGAATTGCAAAAGTGAAAAAAAAAAAATACAAGCAAACTGCCAAACAAAAAGTGTCACAGAATATCACCATCAAATCAGAGGTAATAATGGCCTTGCTTTCTTGGACAACAGAGATGACAAGGGATATAAAATGAAACAAAACAAATAAAATAAAAAATAAATAGCCATACTCTCATTGACAGGACAGTAAGATCATTAATCAAAGTACATGTTAAATTTATTTTATTGATGTGAATTACTTGTGATGACTAGTACCAGAGAGACTCCTTTATATACGAAATATATGCTAGAAATAGGAAATACACTAGACTATGAAATTAAATTAAACTTCCTAAATATAATATAATTCCTAATTTCACTAAGATCTTTAGCCTTAAAAATTGAATCTTCGCACTCCCTCTCAAGCAGTAGCATGTAAACCATATCAATGTGAAAGCTTGGGTTTTCTGATGAGAGAATTTTGCTGACATAGCACTGTGTGATCACATGACTTAAGGACTCTATATCGGTAGTATGGTCAGATAAGAGGCTCAAGGACTTAGTTTGTCCTCATGACTCATGGACTACGTTTCGGTTATTAGTATGGTTAAACAAGAGGCTCAGGGACTAAGTGTTTCCTCATGACTTAGGGACTAAATTTTGGTAGTAGTGTGGTCATATGAGAGGCTAAGGCCTGAAGTAACGTAGATTTGAAAAATAAAAATATACTGCTTCCTACAACAAGGCGCGTGGCGGCGCATGACGGTGAGGAAATTATATGCTGGGGAATACCCAATTTATAGCAAACAAGAGAATCATTGAGGAACCCTAATTAGCAGAGATTTCCTATTCTTGGTTTCCTATTTCACAAAGATATTTCTAACAGAAGTATGACTGTATGACCACATCATTGCAGTTTATTACCAGAAAATATTGCGCAAAAACAATCGTATAACCAATTTACCTCCCAACCACCAAACAGAGCCTCTAAGCAAGACTAAAATCAAGAGAAACTAGCATATATGTTCTTATAATGATATACACATGCAGTAATTGTACATGAATTATGAACTCTTTTGTGGAAGCATAACTTCCATCTCTGCAATAACCCCAACATTAACAGTCAAAAGGAATTCTCATTAATGCAAGGAAATAATTAGAAATATAAAGATACCTTGTTGCCGATGTAGCCCATGACACCAACACCAACAGTTGACACTCTTACATTCCGAATGTGCCGACGCAAGCTCCTATGAACCCATACAGTGATAAAAATCCCAACCATCTTTTTACTCACTATCCGTACAAATGATGATCTTCTTTTTCGCTTCATCAGAGATTCAAGGTCAATTTCAGCTAGCAATGCTAAATCTGGTGGTACTTCATTCGTAAATGACTTGAAGGAGTTATATGTTTTAAAAGACTTGAATGCTTTAAAAGATTTAAATGATCTGAAGGTATTTGACCTCTCTAGAGCATGTGTAGATAGCAAGTGAATAGGAGGCTCTGGCCAGCTCAAACCAATCCTTTCAGTCCCACTAAGCATTCTAGTCAATTTGCTATTTTGTTGGATAACTGATGTTCCTAAGCTTGTTGTAGAATCTTCTGTCCACGAGCAATTTAACCGGTCCAACCTCTTTGATGAGGAAAATTGCCTATGTAAATTCTTTTCTACTGTCGTACATGATTTTGGACTATTAGCGCAGCCTGGGACAGATGCATCCTTAAATTCACCAAAGCCATTGAATTCATCATCCAATGGATGGACTTCTTCTCCAATGTCACTATCACATTCAAGTAACATCTCCTCGTCTATATCTGGGATATCAGATGGCTTAAACTTTGAAGGAGAGGGTGGATCACTAAAGGATTTAATCTTGTTTGCCACAGGTCTAATTCTTCTCAGGGTATCATGAATAATTTTCTCCCACTTTGAAACTGTTTGTTTATCTTCAGGACCAAAAATGTTTCCAGCATTTAATGGTACAATCTCCTGAAGACTGTAAGTGTAAAATGATAGCAATAAGCATATTCCGGAGCAGAAGATTTAATAAAGAAAAAATAAAAAATAAAAGAAAAAGAAGAAGCTGATTATAACATGATTTATTCTAAGTGCAAGCAATGGTGCGGACTTTGGAGAAAGGGTAGGCATAAGTTTTTAACTAATATTAGTAAAAGATGAATTTAACTAATATTAGTAAAAGTTTAAGGTCGTCGACCCCGCATATTTTTTTTGGTTAAACACAGTACATATTGTGAATAGTTCGTATTTTATACAAAATATTGTTAATATCTTTTATCATTGTAAAAAGTATTAGTGATGAAATCATCAAAAGACACATACAATATCATCTTAAATGTTTGAATATACGTTAAAAATACTGATTTATATGATTCAATCACGAGTGGCAAAATTAAATTATTTTGTTTAATTACTGATTTGGTGTTGAGAATAGGGCTGGCAATTCATGCATGCATGTCGTATTCGTGTCGTGATGTAGGTTGACCGTGTGCTATATGGAGCAACACAAATACGACACGTTTAGTAATCGTACTAAAACACTGAACACGACATGCTTAACATGTTTAACTTGACACAACAGAAGTGATTAGCACAATACGACATAACACGTTTCGCACAATATGACCAGCATGTTTTGCACAACACACTTTGACACAGCTGACATAACATGATCCAAAACGATTAAGTATAAAAAATTTAACTTATTCAACATAACTATGTTATCTGAATATAACATACAAATAATCATATAAACAGTAAGACTAGCTAGAGTTTCGGGGTTAATTTACTAGTACAATCCCTAAGCGTATTTGTTGGGCGTGTTGTGCACATACCAACACAAATAATTAATTGTGCGTGTTTTTGAGGCTCAACATGAGTAGGACACGATTACAAAATTAGTGATCCCAAACACGCTTATTTCGTTTTGTGTCGCGTGTTGAGGTAGGAATTGCCTTCTCTAGTTGGGAAGTATAAAAACTTAACAAGCTATAATTTTATATTAATATTTTGTTTTATTTATTTCTTATTTATTAGAATAATCATTTTGAAATGTATAATTTAAATTAGTTATGTTTTCAGGAAAATGAAAAAAAATCAATTATTTTTAAATTCTTATCTTAATTTCATATCATAAACAAATTAAAAACTAAATAATGAAAATAGGAGACGAAAATAAATAAAGGGAAACTAAAATGTGGAAAAAGCAGCAAACCAATAAAAGTAAAAAATAAAAATAAAAAATAAAAAACTAAGTTAAAAGAAGAAAATAGCTTAATGAGAAAGTAAAACTGCAATGGTGTGGATTTGAACCTTGGCAGCAGAACTGCAGAAAAGGACAAGGCTCAATTCAACCCAACAAACAAGCCAAAGGCACAGTCAGTATTTGCTTGTAATTCATTGGTGTCTGGGGAAGCTAGAGTGGGCAGCTGCCTGCTACAGCTTACCCCTACCTCCACCATCTGGAGCAATATTTAGAAAGTAACAAAACAAAATTCACCCAAACCTTGATGCTTCTATATATCAATATATTGTGACAGAAATAGCTTAACAACCCGAAGTTTAGCATAGATAATTAGGGAAATTCAGAATAACAAAGTGAAATTACTTACCCCAGGACATAAATGTCAGCAGGCTCATTAACATGTAGCCAATCATCAACATCTAGATCATCAGGAGGAGCTTTTCCTCCAACATTCCATGTCCCAACACATACTCTAGGAATACCAATATAAAAATAAGTCAACAAACAAAACCAGCTAAAAAATAAGAAAGGATAACAAAAACAACCTAGTACTCTAGCATATTTTCCATGGATTAAGATGATAGTAAATAAGGGCATCAAACCTGAGTTCTTTTGTGCTAATATACTGTGCTCTAAAAGTTTCTGACTTTCGTCTCCTAGACATCGGCAGTGCGTCTTAAATCCAAAGATAAGCAGCAAAATTAGTATAACGCTAATATGTGCCCTTGCAGAAAAGTCAAAGAACGAAAAACATTGTTATTTCTTGGACGTAAACTAAATAGAAGCCAAAAAAACAGTTATTAGTAATATAATTACATTTAAGTTTTTAGATTTATTGCCATAAACTAATGACAAAAGAAATAAGTATAAAAAAGAAGGAAAATTCAGGTGCCATTGATAGTATGAATTATGTCACTGTGTTATTGTAATCCAGTAGTGAAGAGATATACATCCTTTGGCAGTCAACAACCTAAAAGCTAGGCCAATTTCTCCTCAAAGAAATCCATGTTGTATGCCATGTGTTAGGGAAACCTACTGTATTTAATTTAAAATGCTACACTACACTAAAGAGATTTTCCAAATGGTTCTCCTTTACTCTCCCTCAAGTTGGCGCATGGAGATAAAAAATGCCAAGATTGACTAACAAAGTATGGAAACATTTACATCCAAGGGCTTTAGTGAAGATGGCAACCAGTTAATGCAGAGAGAAAACTGAGCACATTAGTAGAAGCTCAGACTAATACACTGGCGAATGAAAAGACAGTCATTCTTAATGTGCTTGGAAAATTTACGAAAGACAAGGTTTGAAGCAATAGGAGTGCAACTTATGTATCACAAAACAAGGGAACAAAACCCACTTGAGAGATGACCACATTAAATGATAAACTCATCATCCAAACTATCTAACTGGCAGCTGTTGCCATGGCAGGGCGTTCAGCTTTAATAGTGTTGAGAAACCACAAATTGCTTGAACTCTTCAAAATTGGAAAAGATCAAAGGTTGCGTAATCGTCAAGTAAAGTGATAGCCTAATCAATTGTCAATACCTGCCTAGATCAACACAAAGAGGTCCAGAATCAAGAAGGTTGAGTTGTTGATCCATGGGTGATGAAGATAGCCTGCATCTTGTGAGACTATTTAGTTACTTAAGGCAAATTTAGTTAGAGATCGAGCAACCTCAAGCTCCAAGAAATATTTAAACTTGTTGAGATATTTAATGAAAAATGTGAAATTTCAATACTGTGTTACATACAAAAGCTTAGCCCTTCCAATACTAGAGCGTTAATCTAATTGGTTGGGTTTAACTTAACACATTTATAAGTCAGTCATTTTTTCATATTTTATACATGTGGAAACTTCATTTCTATCAATGTCATCAGTCCCCCCAGAGATGTGAGCCTTACATCACCCTTTTATCTTGGGCTCTACCAATGCACAATTAGGGCCTAACAAATCAACACTCCCCCTCACGGTTTGCCAAAGTTGAAGTAAACTGACCTCACAATGCCAAAAAAGGAGATGCAAAATTTACAATACCTAGTTCAAATTTGAGGCATTACCGTAAGAATCAACTTGAGGTCCATCTCCAAGCCATGATTCCCTCCCCCATCTATCAAATTCTGATCAAAACAAAAGCAAGTGGTCACAATTTAAGATTCGAAATCCAAAAACTGGATTGAATCATTCTGATCGGGGCTAGGGTTAGGGTCCAGCGATTACCTTCGGCATCGGAGTCGATGTCGTCAAGATAGTCTTCATCATCATCGGCGCTATAATCGGACGCCTTGTCGCTGCTGATGTTGAGACACCTGCGCAGGACCACTCTCCGCCAGAAGAGCTGCAGGCACGAGCAACCGAAACAACAGATTTCAGCCCAACTCCTCTGCAAATTCTCTTCAGTTATCTCCAAAAATCGAAATTACAGAAAAAGAAATTAAATCTGAAAATTGCCTGCACTGTACCTGAGGTTGATGCTTTGAGCTGTTGCTCATCTGTGAAAATGAAGAACACAATAGATACAGATCAAAAGAGAGCAACGAATCAAGTGAGAATTGAAGATTGAAGAAGATGAAGAGAACACTCTCAAAGATAGTTGTTGAGGAAGTAACTAACTGCCGTAACAATTTAACGGTTGCGTAGTGGTGTTCATGATAGGGTCCGGACCAGACCCGGTCCAGATTTGATCTCAGTTGCATTTACTTCATATTTTTTAAAGCAAAAATTAATAATTTATTAGACGAAATAAAATTAGGGGCTTGAGATCCAATCCATCCAGACAAGACTGATAAATATACCAAAGACCTAACTAACTCGTGGGTCACTCGGTTCGCAGACCAACCCGTAAACAAAAAAGTAACACTACCAAATTGAATCATAATGACAAAAGGATCATGAATAATCAAACTGAAGACACTTAAATCATCTCCATCAGCCTGAATAATTAAGTTGAAGGCACTGAAATCCTCCCCCTCAACTGAAAAACACGAACAATTGACAACGATTGCACTTGAAGTTTAAGGCGACCACGTGGAGGGTTCTGCCAACCGCACCTCGCCACCATCGGGTCTGCCATCTGATTCAACAGTCAACTCGAAGGTTGATCCGATGGCTCCAACCAAATCACCACCTTCCTAGCCACCTTCTTTGTCTTTTCAACTATCTCATGTTGTTCTGCACATGTACCGATAAAAACCCTACCGCGAATCTACGTCTCCGCCGCCGCTCTACAAACCTTAAAAACACCTTAACTTGCTATCAAACAAAACTCGCTATCTTAACGAGAAATACCACAATTTGTTAAATGAAAACTCAAAAAACTGTTGCCGCTCTGATAATCAAGAACAGTTGTAGCCAAACAAAAAATCTTACACGAATCTCAAACCGCCAGATCTTAAGACAATGGTTTTTGTTATAAATATTATTAATAGATATCAATTGCACTAGGAATGATGGACTTCCAAACTCGACACGTTACTTGGAGAAGAAATCTCGAGTATGACATGTTACTTGAAGAGGAAGACATTACTCAAGGTTGTCGTTACTTAATAGTATAAGTTCATATTACCTTATATATCCTATTATTATGTGAGCTGCTAACTTATATAAAGGGTCAACTATTGTACAAACGAATATACAAATAATATTATTCTTCTCTCCAAATTCTAGTTTTCCAGTACTTCTCGTATCATTTCATTAGCATGTTATCAACACGATCCATCTCAAGATACAATTTATATTTTGCTTCCATGTTTTGTATTATATGCGAGAACTAAATTTTTAGGGTTAATTGGTTTTGCCTCCTCTGAACTTGTTTTTATTTTAGGTTTAGCCCTTAGTTAGGGTAATGACTACTTTGAACTCTTGGACTCTTTTAATTTTTGAAATTGCTCAAATTGACCTGTTGTTCCAGGTTTGGCATTAACACGTCATAAAAAAACTGCCATGTCATAAAATTTGCCACGTCATAAAAAACTGCCATGTCAGCACGTCTGTTTTCTTGCTCTACTTTGTACGCCTATTTCTTCTATATAGGGCATCCTCTTAATAGTAGATTTTGTTTTTACTTCTATTTCTTAAATTTTGAGGAGACCATCTGTCATCAACCTCTTTGTGTTTCTGCAACTTTTTTTCTATTGTTATGGGATCTTCATTTTATTTTTTCCGTGAGCACAATATGCTATGTTTTAGCTTTTCATGTCTTTGCCTAGAATTGAAAATTGAGTTACATTATATAGTTGAAGATGTTGTACCGAAAAAGTGTTTTCAACAAGTTTAGCATAGATGTTTTTAAGTTTACTAGTAAGTTTCTTATTCGCCTCTATTTCTTTTCTAATTCTTCCTCATTTTGCCGAAAACGAAGAAATGGGCTTTATAGTTTGAATTTTTGTTTTATTTTCAAGTACAATGTATTTGAATTCTGGGCCGTCTTTCGACGAACTCTTATATTTAATTTTTGGAATTGGACAAATTCTGAAATGCTAGTTGAATTTGGGGGAATTTTTGTTTTCCGGTTGTGTCATTTGAAGATTACATATAGGTAACATGTGAAACTAAGAGGAAAAGGAATCTAACCCACATTATTTTTGGCTTAGCCTAAGCCAAACCAATGAGGTGATGACACCTCATCTAATTTCATCGATACCCACCCAAGTGAATTGGTGGGAGCGGAGCGACCCA
>JAYMTF010003234.1:0-15735 GCA_036897485.1 Pelargonium nanum | reverse complement strand
CCCTAGTATATGCTTATTTTAAAAAAAAAATTGTGCGAGAAGAGCATTTTCATCACTTCATTCAACTGTATTCTTTAGTTGCGAATTTTTTATAGTGTGAACTCAGCACATGCATAATTATGAGTCTTTCATATAAAGATTCATTCTCACATATAAGCTGCAGACGTGTTCTTCTAAAAATTGTTATTATTAATATTCTGTAACATTTTTCTTTAACATTAAAGTTTGTCATCACTTCCTGTCATATGCGAGTCTTATACTTATTCGTATAATGTGTTTTTTTATATCATATCATTTGTTGAATATGCACGGATTGAAGATTTTTAAATCAACATTTTCATGTATTTGAATTTTCTTTTCTACTTCTATAAACATACGATGTTGCAAGTGGACCGAAAACTGCATGAGATATTTACTAGACATGTACCTAAATCAGAAAACAATAATATTTTCTATGAAATCTCAAGTTTGAGTCTCCTTGTCGACAGTATGGGGTGAGATTTACAAGGTGAGATTTAATGTGACGTTTTTTATTGAGGAGTGGGAAACATTGTTACGAAGATGTAATGAATAATAGAATTGATGCATGTTGAGGCGTTGACATATCTGTTAAATTTCATAAACGGGCTACAATAATGGCTTGGGCTTCCCATACTAAAAGATCAACCTTATTAGTAGGATTTCACTTGCACCATTATATGTAGCCACTTAACTTTAAGTTTTCCCGATGCAGGCTAGGATACATCACCCACTTCAACAATATCAAATTGAGTGATGATTGTATGATATGCACATCCAAATAGCAAAGCTAAGTGCACTCGCAATTTAGTTATTATCGACACGTCTTACATGCATCTCTATTTTATAATCAATTGCTGTCAATTGTCAAATATATAATCATTTCTACTGACTACTCATCAATTTAGTTGAGTGGTTACTGTTTTCTTAAAAACATACCACTATATGGCTTACAAAATCTCTAAACTATATATTTATATAAATAAATGTATTACTCGAATAAACAAAATTACTAACCTTATACCCTTGAAAATTACCTCTTAAACTTGTTAATTAGAACAAATAACATCATAACACATTGAATAAAAATTTACAAAACGAAGAGAGCATTCACACTATTTTAAATTGAGAAAAGTATTTTTCTCCACGACTTCAAATGCTGATTTTAATTTAAAAATGTGTATGTGCTGACTTATAGTTAAACTGATCTAATCCAATTAATTTTGGATCGGATTATAACTATTTTTTGTTGTTGCAAAAAATAGATCGAATTTGTCAAAAGTTAGTTATGAGATATACATAATAGTTTGAACTTTCATTACTAAAATATCTAAATTGTTAGTACGAGTTCATTCGCACTATTATATGTAATTCATTTCTTTCATATTTATAAAATGTGAGACTTATTTCACCTTCAACAAATTGGATCAGACAAATTCATTCATTTTACACTAAAATTTTAAAATTTATCCGATCAAAACTCAATTCGGATAGTATTTAAATTACTTGTTTTTAATCAGAATTGGACCAAACTTCAAATTGTCACCTCTACTCAGCTTCCTTTCACTGATTATTTTGATTCCGAGAACTAGTCTAAAAAAACATATCTCAAAGAAACAATGTTTGCAAATATTGTTTAGACTAAATTTAAATGTTTGTGTAGATATTTTATTTTTTATTTTCAAATATTTCTAATCTCGTTTTCAAATTTGAATAATCAGTCATGCTTACTTAATTTCTAGTATTTTATTTAAATATTTGTACATATATATTTGTGAAAATTAAATATGCTTTGTACACCTAAACTCCCCCGTTTCTCAAATCATAACTGCATCTCCAGGCATCATTTTCATCATTATTTACATTCATAAATATTATTTGTATCTCTCCAACCAATTGGTGTACTTGAGTTGAAAAATGATTCAATGCAAGAATTTCCACACTGGAAAGAGGATGCATGTATGTGTACGATGATGCCGAAAGAACAATAAATGGCTTCCTCAATATACACAAGTCGTCGAACAACTTAAACTAAAAATTGTCGCCACTCGTTCATACATATAAATGATATGATGATTTAGGTTGAAGACAACCTTATTAACATTTAAACCGTCCCAAGACTTCCAACCATCGACGACAAAACTTGCAGCTGTCTCCGAAGACGACAGCTTCATTATTTCGCAAAGTAGTAATGTGTAATGACTATTGACTACCAGCTAAGTAGCTCCTTCCAAGAACTTCACAAACTTGTACAATCATCTCATCATTTCACTTCAAAACTATATTTATTTTGCTCTTTTCCATTTAATACCAATATATTATGTACTTAGTAATATTACCTCTTAATTGATCCATTGAAAACTATACTCTAGCTAAGAAGCTTTGTGCATTCTTTATCTGATTTATCCTTGTGTATATTTAATCTATTTAAGCACGTACAATATATAAATGAATATTTTACGCAAAAAATATATTAACATTTTTTTGAAGTGTTGGAATATTATAATACATGAAGTTATTGAAGTATAAACAATTACTTCAATTATCAATTTGAGTTTTTAGTTAAACTCTGACTTAGTTTTGGACCTTGCTACCAAAAAGTCAATTGTTAGATTCTTAAAAATAATAATAAAAAAAATAAAAAAAGTGTTAGATTCCTGAGACCTCATCTATGAGCTTGAAGCTAGGAATTAACTCTCTATCTTCTCATATATGAACATTTTATCTTCCCTTATTGGCCCATCTCTCTATCTTCTCTTATCAGCTGTTAATCTGTTCCTATCAGTCAGCTTGTAAAGTCAAGCGTTTGGCTCTCTCTCTAATATCTATATATCTCTCGTCGACACACCTGCAAAGCAAAGTTAGTGAATACATGATGAAACATACATATATGACGTAAAAAGTAGAAGTATATGTTGAATTGTATATTTTTTATCATCTTGCTATCCCTTGCGCAACAACTTTGGCACAAAATGTGTGCTATTCAAAAATGACCAAACAAAAGTATAAGAATATTGTATACAGAAAAACAGATTATCATAATTAATGAAAACACAAATACCAAAATGACGATAAGATTGCAGCTAGATAACTCCACATATCATTTTAGCGTGACCACCACCAACATCATCCTTGACTTATACAACCAAGCACTGAAGCTGTACATAATATTGTACCAAAACCCTATTTTTAGCATGCAAAATTTAAAAACAAAATAAAATAAAGAAAACAAATTAAAAGCTAACGATAATAAGGAAACAAAAGTCCAAAAAGACTTGTAAATACAGTTCCCTGGTAACCAGGTAATGTGAGAGTGAGACCAAACCATGGCCTGACGTTACTGTCACGGCGGACCCTCCTCCCTAACTTACAAATTCAGGCGGCCACCGCTCCTATAACGGTTAAATTTTCATTAATGTTAAAAGGTTTGTCAATCGACTAGCTCATTATCGATCCCCGACACGTGTATGGTACACATTATTGGGAGTCAATGAATGTGATTGATATGGGTTTGTGAAACCCATCATATGCATCAAATCTCTTTTTTCTCTTTATCACCATCTCCTGTTGTTTTCACTGTTATATGTAGGGTTAGGGTTTGCATGTGGATTGTTATTCTTTTGTGGAGCAAGGGTGTTTTCGTAAATTGTGAGAGGTTGCCATTGATTGCTGGCTCTTTATAAGAAGTGGAGTGCACTAAGTTGGTGTTTCATATTGACTCTCACCTAAACATAGGTCTTCTCTTCTGTTCTTCTTGTTTGGTCCTTCCATTTTGGTCACAACAGGTATATATGGATAATATATAATATTATTCACAAAACTTCTATTTTTTTTTATTATTTTGAAGATTTTCTTGGTCAATCTCCACATAAACTAGCATTGTGATTCTCTTGATTGATTTTGATTCTTGTGTTTGATTAGCTACGGAAGCCGTCGCAGAATTTTTGCAACGAGTTCAATAGCTAACTACGAAATTTTTCATAGCTGATTACTGTTTCTCTTGCAGTGTACCATTGATGTTACAGTTTCTTGATTTTTTTTTCTCGATTTTGATTCTTGTATGTGTACAACTATGGATTGTTAGCCGTCGCAAATGCATATAGATTTTAGTCCATCAGCTACCAAAAAATTCGTAGCTGATCACTGTTTCTCTTGTAGTGTACAATTGATGTAATGTTACAGTTTCTTGATTTTTTTTATAGCTGTGAAGAAAATGACGAGCTCGGGGACGAGTAGTAGTGGGATAGGGAGGACGAAATCGGACCAACTGGCGGAGTCGGTGGCGGCGGCGCTGAAGTTGCCGCCGGCGAGCGCGGAGGCGGCAGCGGCAGCGGAGGGAGGAAGTAGTAACCTGTCGAGGAAGTCGAGCAAGAGGTCGTTGATCGGCGCGTCGCCGGGGCGTGGAAGTAGCAACACGCACATCCGTAAATCTCGGAGTGCACAGCTGAATAAGCTGGAGCTGGACCAGGATTTGAGCAGCGGCGCGGCGCTGAGCCGAGCCTCCAGCGCCAGCTTGGGCTTCTCCTTCTCCTTCACCGGCTTCACACTTCCCGCCGACGAGATCGCCGACTCCAAACCGTTCAGCGACGACGATATACGTAAGTAATTAAAAATATAAAAAAATAAATTATTTTTTTTGTGAGGATCATTCAAGTAATGCATGTGACTGTCAATTCATTTTCTTTATAAAAAAAAACACTACAAAAACACTGAAATAAAAATTGTGGACAGAGTTTGTTGTTGCGTGCTTGGTTCCGTGATGTTTGGGGAAATGATTGACAAGAAAATGTCAGAAAATCATTTTCTCTCCATCCAAACACGCACAGTTGTATTGTTAGAAATGTTTTGGACAGATGGGCCCCAAAATTTAATGCGTTTTCAACGGATAATAAGGAAAGTGATGGGTTTGTTTTTGGGCTTGGGCTTGTGGGCCCATCTCCAGCCTTTCATTATGTTAGTCACTGTCGCAGTCGCTACCAATATATACTGTATCTTGAGTGGGCCAGCAAGGCCCAAGCCCAACAACATTTTCTTGTTCTGTGATCGTATAACTATAACAAAAGTATTGACAAATTGTTTGTTTTTGTTATGGATCGGATTAAAAAAATTAACAAAGAACCATCCATGGTTGTTGCTGCAGCTGAGGATATAGAAACAGGGACAGCTCAGAAGCCAAAGTTTCAGACAGAGCCCACCTTGCCTATCTACCTCAAGGTGACTTAAAACTTGTTGCCATGGAGGCTCCATGTCAGTACATTTTACCATTCTTGATCTTGTTTTTGAATCTGCAACATTATACCATTCTTGATCCTGTTCTTGTTCTTGAATCTGCAACATTTTACCATTCTTGTTCTTGTTCTTGAATCTGCAACACGGTCGGATAAGGAACTTGTACCTGAGATTGATTCTGTCTGATACTATCTATTTGGACAGGATGGTTGGAAGATCATTTTATGATGTAGAGAGGTCCACCGGAAACCCATAGAAACAACCTTGCATGGCTCTTATTATCATCACTTCATTGGTCTCACTCAGGTTCAGTCTTGTACATAATCTCATCTTATATGATATTTGTGTACAAGACTCTCTTCTTTCCTAACACAACAACAACAACACTATATTATACAACAATTTATATATCATCATCATCAACAACAACTAAAAAACAAGCACAAGGAACATAGTTTTGCTGAGGAAAGAAGAGTGTAGACACAGTTAGACACTAATATTATCACTGCATTATGAATTTATGATGTAGTTTACTATGGCATGTAATGAGGGTTTCCTGGTTTCTTGAATGGAGGCTGATTCTAAGTTTTACTCTGAAAAATGCAGTTCAAAGAAGTGAGCTACAAGGTGGTTCTCAAAGGAATAACTACGACTCAGGAGAAGGATATATTGAATGGGATGACGGGTTCTGTGAACCCGGGAGAAGTTTTGGCCCTCATGGGACCTTCGGGAAGTGGGAAAACAACACTCCTGAACCTGCTTGGCGGCAGGTTGAATCAGTCTAATGTTAGCGGGTCGATAACTTACAATGACCAACCATATTCCAAGCTCCTCAAGAGCAGGTAAGAATCTACAAGTAAAATTTCATTGCAAGACCAACTACCAAGGTTTTACCAACCAATGCTATAGCCTATAGGCAACACCAAAATGATGTTTACGATTTAAAGCAAGCAATGTAATAATTATAATCAGACTAACACGAATTGTGTGACAGGATAGGGTTCGTGACTCAGGATGATGTTCTATTTCCTCACCTTACTGTGAAAGAAACATTGACATATGCAGCAATGCTACGACTGCCAAAGACATTGACAAAACAAGAAAAGGAAAAGCGAGCAATAGATGTAATCGTGGAGCTAGGTTTGGAGAGGTAAGTTACTAAGTGAATCTCATAACTCATAGCTCTACGATGGTTTAATCTTCCACGCTCTTGGAAGCGAACAAGGAAAATAAATATGGATGATGTGCACAGGTGCCAAGATACTATGATTGGAGGTTCTTTTGTCCGTGGAGTATCTGGTGGAGAGAGGAAAAGAGTTTGTATAGGCAACGAGATTATAATCAACCCATCTCTTCTGTTTCTCGATGAACCTACCTCTGGCCTGGATTCTACAACAGCTTTAAGAACTGTGCAGATGCTACATGATATAGCAGAGGTATATCACATTTTATGTTACGAGATTCAAGTTTTGACCCTCCTATCTTATTCAAATAACTCTATTGTTTTCTTGTCCAACAAATATTAGGATATGGGGTTTTAATATCATGTACATACAACAAGCATCTGCCTAAAATAATCACATAACTGCTAGTCTAATATGCAGATTCTATGTTTCATATACAATCAATAATACTGGAATCAACAGTTTCATTTACGTTATTTTCTGTACAGAAAATAATAATCGAATGGATCAAATATAACAATTGCTGCTCAGATGCAAGTTGATTTCATACAACAAAGATTAAGAGGAAAAAACAAGTATGTAGAGAACCATATTATGATATTCATGGAGTCAAGAGGAAAAGATATGAGATGAAATGTCTTACAACTTTTTCCAATCTATTTTTCAGGCCGGGAAAACAGTGGTAACAACAATCCACCAGCCGTCAAGCAGACTCTTCCACAAATTTGATAAGCTGATTCTTCTTGGGAAAGGGAGCTTGCTCTATTTTGGAAAAGCATCTGAAGCAGTGGTTTATTTCTCATCAATAGGTTGTTCACCACTGATTGCCATGAACCCAGCAGAGTTCTTGCTAGACCTTGCAAATGGAAACATAAACGATGTCTCTGTACCATCAGAATTAGAAGACAAAGTAGGAAATTCAGAGACTGAAACTAGAAATGGGAAACCATCTCCAGCAGTTGTGCATGAGGTAAACTCAAATCTAATTTAAATTAATATTTACAGTACGAAGACACTCTCCAAAGAGAGAAAAACTGGAATCATTTTCTAACTGAATAAATTTTCACAAGGATACACTTGTGGTTCCTGCTATGACACCAAATGCTATTATCTGCTGATGGTGTTTTTTTTTTCTATTCAAAACCAGTATCTTGTTGAGGCCTATGAGACACGAGTTGCAGACATGGAGAAGAAGAAACTTATGGCTCCCATTCCCCTTGATGAAGAAATTAAGTTGAAGGTGTCTTCTCCAAAGAGACAGTGGGGAGCAAGCTGGTGGGAACAATATTGCATATTATTCTGCAGAGGAATCAAAGAAAGAAAACACGACTACTTCAGCTGGTTGAGGATCACCCAGGTTCTGTCAACTGCAATTATCCTGGGATTACTCTGGTGGCAGTCAGATAGCAACAGCCCCAAGGGTCTACAAGATCAGGTAACTATTGTCTCACCAAAACATAAAAACTGCAAAAACTTCTTTGAGAAAATTTCAAAATAAATGAGAAGCAGAATTTGTAGGTGTAACAAGAGAAAACATTACAAGTCAAAATATGAAAAGCAGAATAGTTGGCTGATTGGGACTCAGTTTCTCTAGTGAGGTTCATTCAGTCTACACAATGCCATAGTTTCTACAATACCATTTGCTAACACATCAGTTTTTAACTGCCTCAATCCCCAACCTTTTTAGCCTTTACGTTTCATTTCATTATAAGTTGCTGTTTATATTCAAAGCATACCGAAATCAGCCTAACCAATACTAATGGAAGCCCACCCTTCGCTCCCGGAAATTTCTTGCTATTTTTCCTGAATATTCATATAACTTTTGACCCAAATGTTAAGAATACAATAAGAAGATATCACAAAAGTTGAATAGAACAGAAGGAGACTAGTCAGGCAAAACAGCAAAACCAAACAGAGATATCTCTTCCTCTTTCTAGTTACAACATGCCAGATAAACTCTAACTACTGTTTAATAAAAATCAGTGTAAGAATGACAAGAAGACTCCAAATATTTACTCCTTAGAAAAATAAACCTTATTAATTGTCTTTGATTGCAGGCAGGGCTGCTTTTCTTCATTGCTGTATTTTGGGGATTCTTTCCCGTCTTCACTGCAATCTTCACATTTCCTCAAGAAAGAGCCATGCTGAGTAAAGAACGAGCAGCTGATATGTACAGACTAAGTGCATACTTTGTGGCTAGAACTACAAGCGACCTTCCACTTGACCTGTTACTACCAGTACTTTTCCTTCTTGTAGTTTATTTCATGGCAGGCTTAAGACTAAGTGCTGGCCCCTTTTTCCTAACCATGGTTACAGTATTCCTCTGCATTGTGGCAGCTCAGGTATTGACTCTTAGGAACTCCTAATTAATGATATCCCATAGACTTCTGTACCAACTCTAAATCACTAGGGATTGCTATAATGGCAGGGACTTGGTCTAGCAATTGGGGCAACACTGATGGACATAAAGAAGGCCACAACCCTAGCTTCAGTAACTGTGATGACCTTCATGCTAGCTGGTGGATACTTTGTAAAGGTATGTATGCAAAACAACTCAATTCATATCATGCAATTTACACTATGATATAATGCAATTGCAGAAATGTAACCGACAACTATTCATTAAACTTTAACAAGCACCATATATTGTGATGCATTGTGCATCATCCAATAGAAATCTGATCTATTAATCCATTTCTTAAGGAAGTTTTATTTTTCCTGGAAAATTCGTAGTCATAAGGAAAACGTTACTTTGGGTAGTAAGATGAATATATCACCAGTTCCACACAACTAAGCAAAGTTACTTTCAAGAGCTACACAGGCAGAAATTATAAATTGTTGTTTGTAATTTTGCAGAGAGTTCCAGTTTTTATATCTTGGATTCGCTATATGTCTTTCAACTACCACACCTACAAGCTTCTTCTAAAGGTGCAGTATGAACACACGACACCTTCGGTAAATGGAATAAGAATAGACAGCGGTGTACACGAAGTTGCTGCCCTGGTAGCCATGGTATTTGGTTACCGCCTCTTGGCCTACCTTTCTTTACGCAGGATGAAATTACAATCTGGATGAACAAGCTCATTTTGAAGAAAAGCATAAATCTAAGAGATAATAGCCTTGACTTTCCACTGCCCCAAGAGCTATATATCAGCTTTGACGAAGTGGAAAATAGCAAGGATCACTTATCTATATTTTTTGAGTTCCTTTTTTTGCCTCTAAAGAGGTTGTAAATTCATCTCATCTCGCAGTTATGGCTTTAAAAGGTAAATTGTATCTTATGCTGGATGTGTACGCGGTTTTACTTGGGAGAACTTTCTGAGAACTTTTTGGATTATCTCAATCACGTGCTTACAGGTTAATCTTTAGTAAAATCTCTACTTCAGTTGTCAGTTGCAACTAATCATTTAACACTACTTATATTTGAATAGCAAAATTAATTTATCAGTGTTAGTTTACTTTTCTTTGGATGATTAGTTCTTAGGAATGGGGAAATAATAGGACTTACACTTTCCTAAATGAAAATACCATGAATCAAGAGTTACAAATTTAATATTGATGACAATTAGAAAGTGAAGCATCCTGAAAACTACAGAACAGGTGTTGGGACATGATGGTGAGAATAATAATGTAATAGTGGGAAGTGTTCATAGCAATAATATTTTTAAGCATGCAGCCAAAAAAGAAATAATGGGAAGTGGGTACAAGTAAAACTAATCCACATGAAATTTCAATTTGGGAATTAGGGCTTCTATATTCTCAAACTCAAACTCCATGGCACTTTAAAATTTTTTTTTTCTTCAACAAACACAAGCAACTTTGATGTTTGAAATTCTAGAGCAACCTTATCTTGCCTCTTCTATTCAAACACAGAATCAAAGATAAACAGGGCACAAATAATAGCCTGGTAACAATTTCAAGGACTTTTATTATTAAATGAAAATACAAAATATAGGGTACAATAGTAACATTCACTTATATGCACAGCCATGAGGAACCAATCAGCTACCAAAACAAGAAAGTGCGTTACAACAAATGTTATGAACAACCATTTCGACGCTTGTGTATAATCTAGGACGCTATAAGATTTAAAGACAATTTAATAACCAAAGATTATTAATATACACTCATCGTTGCAAAATACCTTGCTTGCTTCAATGGCCACTGCCAGCCTCCTTTCCTAAATATTGAATTTGGATTCTCCAGCTAAAAAGTCAGGGAAAATTGTACTTTTCCACAGGTTATGTGTTACGCCAATGTCCTGAACCAACCAAGCAGACCAAGGAGCCCGGCATCCAATATAGGGGACCTCTTCTCAAGCCCTGTACAGAGAGAAAATAAGAACCAGAACAAAATAAATAATTAAATAAGTGAAAGGAGTTGACAAGGTCGACTCCTGTAATGTTCCGACATTTTTCCTGATTATTGGGAGCTTAAACATTTTAGACTATAATAGTATTACTCTAGCTTTGGTAAATGATGCACAGAGTCACCCAATATAAAGCCTGTTATACATGGAAAAGGGTCCCAGCTTACCAATATCAGCAGCTACTCGATGAGCACACATCACTCCTGAAAAGGCTACAGCTATAACACCTTGTCCAGGAAAGCAGCTATCACCAACACAGTAAAGACCATCTACTGCCTGCAATTTCCGTATTGCATGCCCCATTCTAATCAGTATGCTAAAAACTAGTTGTAGAACAATAATGACTGTAATCTATTAGATGTAAATAACACATACTGTTGTGTTAAATGGCATTCCCAGTAAGCCCTTCGGAATACTGCGTGGCATTGGTCCATAGGTACCCATATCACGAGCCAGGAACCGCCTGTGTGTCTTTGGTGTTCCTACCTGCAATATCAGAATAGTTCTGAGTGAATGAGCTGATAAAAGAAAATTTCAAGAGTTGCAGCCTTGCAGGAAAAAAAAAACGGTCCTTAAAATATCAAATGGAGAACTCAGTTTAACTTAACTCCAACTTCAGCATAAAGTTCAGTGTAAAAGAAATTAAGGTAGCAATATCAGGTCTTCATGTGCATGAGCGTGTGTAAGAGAGATTGACCCTTCCATTAGCTCTAAGAGTTAATCAAAGTAATATCTCCATAGTTGACAGAAAACATGACAAAATGAAAGGTACAATAAATTAAGCCAGTATGATTCATTATCCTCCATGTAGTTTTTTACTTCTTTTCTCTAATTAATAAATCAACTACTATATGGACTGAAAGTGTAACTTAAAGAAGTGTTAATTTAAGAACCCAGTTTGGCCAAAACTGATTCCAAGATTTGAACTTATGCAACTTCTGTCAAGTTCAATGCATGAACTACAATTCAGTTATAATTGAAGTTCAGCCAATGCCAAATTTTAGAACACTATTTAAAATTGCTGCAAAGTTGTTTAGCAGCACAAGAATTAAGCCTATACCTCCTTGAAAACAATAGATGATTTGAGCCCCGGAAATAGTTTGTTCTCCAATCTACCAATAATGGCATCTGCTACAAGCTCCTTCTTTGCCTCATAATCTTTTCGAGAAAGTCCCTAATAGAGTAAGAGCCACCTTATTTGTTATACTGATTAGTCTGTAAGAATGGGCAAGGGAAAAGGGCGGAGAGAGTAATTAAGATCCACATGAGATAAAACTTTTAAACTTGCCTCCCAGTCCTCTATTGAAGAAGTCGTAAATATGTGGAGAATGTGGCGCCCTTCTGGAGCCAATGATGCGTCAAGAATGGTTGGAATGCTTAGAAATATGCTACCATATGGCTCCTCCAATTTTGTCCAGTCATTCTACATGGATGAGGGAAGACGATAAGTAAAAGTATCATAACAAAATACTTTACAGCTGCCAAGCAAATGACGCTGCCTAGAATACCACACCACCTCCAGCATAAAATGGTGGCAATCTGTCTCTGGTGGTAGAACCTCTGCTTTAACTCCCATATGTATTGAGAGGAAAGACGGAGCTTTAACATAAACCTTCTGAAAATTTTCTTCTTCTTTTGGAAGCCTCTCTCCTTTTAATAATTTTCCTACCAACACCAAGATTGAATATAATTACATCCTTGGTACAAAAAAACTGGATATTTAAGCACAGAAATATTAAAAATGAATCATAACTGAGATAGAGTCATATGAATGTCAGAAAACTCCTACTAAACTAACCAAAGGTGTCCCATCTAGTAGCATTTGATATTATAGTTTTGGCAAAGAGCTCCCTTCCATCTGAAAGCCTTACTCCTATCTACAAAATATAGAAAGACATAAGATTAAGAAAAATATATCTTTGGATATTTGTAAGCCAAAAATAGAAGTTTTAACATTGCATATTCATGATTTTGGTCAAACTCACAGCCTTTCCCTGCTCCATTATAATGCTGGTCACATTTGCCTTGTAAAGTATTTCACTGCCCTGATCAACCAAACCTTTTGCTAAGGACTTGGCAATTCCACCAACACCACCAACAGGGTAGTTTATCCCACCAAAATGCCTGTCACACAGAACCTGGTCCAAAAAATGTGAGATAACAACACAAAATAAATGTTATTGGTGGAAGGATGATTAAATAGTTTACCATGCTTGCATTGATCATTGGAGTCTGCAATGCGTTTACTGTGCTTACTATAAAACACTGCAAACAAAAAAAAAAAAAAAGAAGAAGAAGAAGAAGAAGTCAGGTCAGGTCCTCCTTGCATTGATGGACCATAAAGAATGGCACAAGCTCAAAAAGTAGGCGAAAATAATAAAATTCAGGAAATGACTTCATCTCACCTCAGCATCTATAAAAGACAGCAACTCGGGATCCTTAATGTACTTTCGAGCTATGTCTCCAGCATTCTGGGGTAAATAGTAAGCTGCAAGTGATAACAGCAACATATATTGTAAGTGCATGCCCACAAATGATACGGAGCAAGGATGCAAGGATCTCCGCCATCGAGAGCTCCCAATTCTAAAATAAATTCAAAGTACCACCATTGTCATTTGCAAGAGATGAAAAACCACTCCCCAGATCAATTAAAATATTATGCCTACAATTTAGCATATCAGTTCAACTATCCATACTAAATTGATTCAGTTTAAGAAACAATTACCAAGCGTCAAACATTCGAGAGGCTTCTGAAAGAACTGTCCAAATAGGTAAATTGGTTCCTCGAGTGACTTCAATTCCAAAGAGTTCAAGGCATTGAAAATCTACACAATATTACAATTTCTCCACATAAGTAAAGAATCATAAGTGTAGGCAGAATTGCCCATAGGAATTAGCAGTCGCCTCAATCAAAACAGACCTTCCAACACACACCGTAGAATTTGAGGATCCCTTCCTTTTCATGGGGAAACTTAGTGGTCAGTTCCGAGATGAATTGACTGTATTCTCTGTGTACTTGAACAGAAAGGTTGTTTGGTAGATGGAAATGGACAGTGGTTGGATCAGGTATCACCTCCATCTTACAACCAACTGCAGCCAATGCTTGGGTTATCAAATTTAAATTGCCCTGCCAAAAATTTGATGCACACATTAAGAGACTTCAATTCAGGTCTTATTGAAGTAACATTGATGTTTATCAAATGTTTATCAAATCATGCAACATTTGCTCAATGGTACAAAAAGGGTATCTTTTCCCCAAACAAAAACAAAAAACATACATGTTGCACTTGTACGTGTAAGATGCATGGAGCCAACCTTGATATAAAATCTACATACAAACCTATATCATCCGTAATTTTATAGACATTAAGCCTACAAAGCAATCATATCTAAAAACTACAAGTGCCACTTCACTTCCTCGGCTAGTCTATGGATCAAGCCACGTGAGCCGTAAAGTAATGTTGATGTTTGTCAAATCATCCAACATTTACTTAATGGTAGAAAAAGGGTCTCTTCTTCCCCCCAAACAAGAAAAAAAAAATATGCGCACATACAATTCTATATCATCCTCATTTTTATTTACATGAAGTGTATAAAGCAATCATATCTAAATTACATGTGCCACTTCATTTCCTCGTGTTTTTGCTAGTTAATAGGTGGCTAGTGTATGGATCATACATATAGTATCCAAGAGTTGCTAGTTCAAGGCACGTGATCCGTTAATGCCTCTGCCGGCATTAAAGGTCACACACTCCTAATATCTGTGCCGTTTCATAATCGATTGCAGCAAGAAACGTAAATTCAAATTAAACTTAGAGATCAAACTCACTGCTTAACGGTCAACTAATATAATTCCTAATAAAAAATATCAATTTTGCTTAAAGACAATTTACACTCTAAGATGCTTCTCAATTTCCACTATTTTGTTTCATTGTAACCTTGAAAACGAACAATCATATCTTAACCTCAAAGCTATGCATGTAATGTAATGACTACAAATGTAAAAAAGCAAACCATATCAATGAACCTGACCTTATCACTGAAGCCGAACATCACCGAAGAGCCAACATCAAAAGTATAGCCCTCTTTCTGGTAATAACCTGAGCTTCCACCAGGAATCACATACTTCTCCAGAACCAAAACCCTAGCTCCCTTCACCGCCAGCTGCGTCGCCGCAACCAACCCTCCGATTCCAGACCCAATCACAATGGCATCGTAGCCGCCGCTCTCTCTACTCGCTCCCTCTCTCTCCACAACACTCTCCACGCTCACCGCCGACCTCACACGATTCACGAACTTTACTGAATCGGAACGACCCAACTGTACGGCTCTTTGCCGGCCAAAAAGCCGCGAACTCTTGAACTCAGATTTCAAGCTACAGAGAGTGTTGTGGCCATTGAATTCTGTGGTTTTGTGGATAGTGAAGTGTGTGGCTCTGTGATGGGTCTGCGAGTGAGGGTTGCGAAGGAGCAGAGGAGAGCTGAGAATTGATCTTGACATGGAGATTTTAAGAGGAAGAGACAGTGATTTGGCTGTGGATTTGGGATTGGGAGGTGGTGTTTATGCTGATTGTTGAAGAAGGTTTCGTTGCGGGTCGGTAAGTTTCGTGAGTGGCTCTGACTATTGATTCCACTTCGTGTTCCATAGATTCTCCATGGAATCGGACAAGACGATTTCTTTGCTTTGTTTTGGCTCGTACCGTTATCTGTTTTTTTTTCGGTTGAAACGGATTTGGGCCGGATAGTATTAAGCCCATTAATAAATCTATACTATGTATGTTAAAGTTGGTGAGAATGCATTAGGTGTTGCCATCTCACCAAATTTATCATTTCTAACCCTCTCATTTAGAGACTCTTCATATCCTATTGGTTACAAAAAATCACTCTATTAACTAATAACAATATGTATTAGCTTTAGATATGACAATCATTATTA